>JAMPIV010000383.1:0-227500 GCA_024509875.1 Oreohelix idahoensis
CAGATGAGATGGTAATGTACTATCTTAGATACCTATGGCGCCCCTCCCCAGACTAACCTTGGACAATGACTCTGCTAGGGGTAATTAACTAACCAACAAGAATGATGGACCAAACTTAATTTAATTCAATAAAAACTGTTGGTACAATTTATAATTTATTTATGTACAGGATCTTTCTTTGTTCTGTTGGATTATTTTTAAATAAAATCAAATTGATTTAAAATATATGTACATGTATACATGGTTTTACTGTCAAGTATTTATATTACATTTAAAGTTAATTGATGTTCATCTTCATCTGTTTTCGTGATCTTTGATGAAAACTGTCTTTCTGCTGTACTAAACTTGAACAATGTTAATATTATTATTTCACAAAGTATAAAGACTGTTACTATGTTCTTACATCACAATCTTATTTCTCATAATTTCAATGTTCACTTGTAAAGAATAAAAAAGTTAGTTGCTTATCCTTTACAGGACGTGGCAATCAACCCCAGCTTTTATTGGCTGTTTTGTGATTTTTCTAGGCAATATTTTCATTCAGTAGTTTGCCATTGCTTTCTGAACGGTACGGCGCTTATACCATTGTTAAAAATCCACACAACGCGATCTGCTACCAAACCGCCTGCAGCAGGTTTCGAACCTGGTATATCTGGATTATGAAACTGCGTTCATATCCATTAGGCCACAGACGCCGACTAATAAACTCGTAGGTTATATGTTCCATAGTCTTTAGATTTTTATGATCTTAAGTCTTTAATTTCTTTTGTGGGGTATGGTCTTATGTAAAGTCAAGTAGCCCCAAACAAGGCTACTTATCTTCGAAATGTTCTTCTAGGCCTGGCCCAGTAATGGAACTGGAAAGAATCCCATAACTGCAGTTCTTCCAATCTTAAAGGTGGCACTGTTGAAGACCCTCTGACATTTCACAAGGGCTCAGAACAACAAGAGCTTCCTCCAGCTGACTTAGGCACGTAGAGTTTATTAACTCTTCCAGGCAGGATATAATCCTCAAATACATGCATACCGGCTTTTAATGGCTCTACAGACTGTGTTACCCTGCAGATGGCATTGGAGTCTGGTAGTAGACGATTTCGCTCGTGTCTGAAGTTTGAGTTGTGTGGCAAGTGTATAACGATTTGTACCTCCCGCCTTATATAGGTCAAGGTTTCACGTACGAGAAAGCATTTAGACCATAGAATTTTGCAGACTAGAAAAAGTGAAAATCTTATGCGTTATGTGCTAATATGAAAAACTTGAAATCGTTCTAGTTTCTTTATCTCTGAACGGATTTCCTTCCTCCAAAGCTTATATTATTCTTAGAGCTAAGCTCTATCTATTTCAGTATTCTCTCTTATGTCTAGATTAATCCGACTTTTTACTGGAGCAGCCTAAACATTGCAAAGCACAACATGGTTCATGCATCGATGCCTTAAATACACATTTTCTCCGGTTCTGCGCCACTTCTAGTGAAAATCTAGATATCTGCCAATAGCTGATGATCCCTATTATCGAACTGAGTCCTTCATTACCAACATATACCGTTATTAACTGCACAGTGTCTTTAGAAAAATTGTCAACATCTACACTTTCTTGTCTTCCTACTAAAAGACCTTACAAATTATTAGCATTGCGTGACCCGAGCTGCCGTTTTGATTGGTTGTTTGGCTTCTCGGAATTTCTGTACGGTGTAATATTTTGAATGAGGCCGAGATAGGATTCAGACTTCATCACAACCTCCTTCTTCTCCTTCCTCTTCCTCTTCCTCTTCTTCTTCTTCTTCTTCTTCTTCTTCTTCTTCTTCTTCTTCTTCTTTTTCTTCTACTACTACTACTACCTCTTCTTCTTCTTCTTCTTCTTCTTCTTCTTCTTCTTCTTCTTCTTCTTCTTCTTCTTCTTCTTCTTCTTCTTCTTCTTCTTCTTCTTCTTCTTCTGCTTCTTCTGCTGCTTCTTCTTCTGCTTGTGCTTCTTCTGCCTCTTCTTCTTCTGCTTCTTCTCCTTCTTCTTCTTCTTATTCTGCTTCTTCTCCTTATTCTTCTGCTTCTGCTTCTGCTGCTTTGTCGTAGATTTTTGATAGGGAAATTAAGACTTGGGTTGGTCCCTTCTGAATAGGTAGAATGAGTGATAGCCACAGTGAGATGTGATAATAGAAATAGAGTTCCACGAGTGAGATGGTAGAAATTTATAGAGGCTGTCCCGGAAATCGAGAATATCTCTCTCTTTCCGCCTATCTTCTACAACAGATCCAAAGAAGTCAGACAGTCTATAAAAAATAGGTATATTAATATATATCTTTCCCCTCACGTGCCCGCACGTACCAGTGACGACAGTTAGACACACAGACGTGGGAACAACTATAACAATGATTATATATATATATTATGGGAACGAACTGACCACCACACTGAAATAAATGTAGGTATAGTTTAATTATCATAGTAAACTTACATCACAACATATAAAATACATCAAAAGCATACACATATTTAAAAAAAACCAAAAAACAAAGGTGATATGGAAACGAAATGCTACATGAGTATAGTGATACCCCGTTTGCATTGGGTAACCGGACCCTGAATATATATATATATATATATATATATATATATATATATATATATATCTCACAGTCCCGTTAGAAGAAAGTGATAACCCCAAGGATTTACAGATGCATATGATTTGAGTCTATGGTTTCCCCCTTTTAAGGTATGGACAGACTTGATACTCTGTTTTTTCTAAGGGTAAATATTGTTAGCAATAACTTGTTTAAAGGAAATTACAACGTGGGTGACTCAAAACAAAGAGAATATCCTTCAGTCTACTTTCAAACTCGGTTCTTTCATCAGGGCCCTGATATACTTTACAATCGTGCTGTGGTTCGCAAAACTTTGGGAACACTCACACACTTTTTTATCTGTTACTGTCGTTTAAATGAAACGGATCCCAGCTCTGCAGATTTGTTTGTTGGTTTCATCAAAAATGGATCCGGGGAGCGTCGGCTTTCATGCGATAGTTTTTTTCAGACTAAAGTTAGTGTCACTTGACTCACGAGGTAAGAATTAGGTTTAAACGAGCACACACAATGTCAAACACGAGGTTTCCCTTAATTAGGAAGATGACCGGTAGACAACTTCTCTCTCAACAAATAATCTTGGTTTCACCACACACTTGTCAACAATGTCGGAAAGTTTAATGTTTTTGATTTCTGTAATTTTTCTCGCCACAAGGCAGCATGTACATTTGAGTTAGTGTATAAATATGCACTGGCTCAAAGGCCCAGTATAAGCAGTTATTAGGTATGTCTCTGTACAAAACCGCCGGCAAAGTTTGGGTTACCCCAGTATTCACTGAATAAAGAAAAACCACATATGAAATATGTTACATATTATGTACTCAATATAACTTACGTTTTTAAAATGCAAGCATACAGCTTGACTTATCATTTAAAACTTCCCGTTGAATAAGATATATTCATAAAATCATCAATCCTCATGAATTAGGAATACAGACGTATTCCGTCAACACTCATGAGGCATCTAGCATTTATAAGTTAGTTTAGAAAAATTATTCTCGTCTGATTATTTAACAGTTAAATTAAATTCATTAATAGCCGACTGAGTGTAAGCTAAAAATTATAATTTATTCTGTTTTCCACTGTAACTCATCAGCTAGAGAATAATACAGACTATATAAATTAGTCACTCTGCACAAAAGAACTCGGGAAATAAAATAAGAGTTCTAACACTTTGAACACTTCGAAAAATACTAGATATCATATATTAATATATATATATATATACAAAAAATATATATATATAAATATATATAAATATATATATATATATATATATATATATATATATATATATATAAAATATATATATATATATATAATTTATATATAATAAATATATATACGCCCCAAAATATAATATTTAACCTCAAAAACACAAAACTATTAAGAACTTAAACCACTTCGACCAAACTAAATGCCATCTCTATTAACAGAGATTCTTAGGAATCGAACGAAGGCTTGTTCTAGTCTCTTGACTGCGAAGTTACTGAGTGAATTTAAGTCTCAAACTCTCGTTTAAGATATATGAAACACACACAAAGAATGTGCCCAAATTTCCAAAACCCCACGAAAACAATCTCTCGTCTTTCCCTAACACTTTACGTAACTTAGACGCATGCCGTAAGTGCCACCGGTGCGTCTTCCACACCTACGTTAAACAAACTGACCGAGAAGCGTGAGTGTCATGGAAAAAACCCAGACTATATGTCTCATTCCCGAGCGCGTTGCTGTGAGTGTCATATCACACTTCCACAATCCGAGAGAAACGTTCGTGTCTGGTGAAAATGCTAGACGTTATGACACCTAACGGTAAAACTTGATCCTGACGAAACTACCCCGTGACATGAGAAAAAATACAGACCGCATGTCTGCTATCTCTGCGATTGCCCAGACGATGTTTATTCACACGTTCTATCGTCCACTGACATCCCCTAATTGCAATTAGAATGCATTTTAACGCTCTCCCCGTCTCAACTTTTGTATGAGACCGCTTTGACCCCACGGGGTTATGTCCCCAAAAATGCAGATTTTATGCCTCCCAGTTTGAGAAGTCCCCTCCCCTCGGGTTTGTCCGTGAGTTGGACCTGTTTTTCTGGACCAATAATCATAGGCTTTTAGCAATGGGTGTTTTTGTCCCATGGATGGGCTAAATATAACGGAGGCCACGTTCCCATAAAGATGTGATTCCCCCCCCTTGGGTTAGATAGCCCCGGAGGACGGAAAGAAAACGGAAAGGCTTAGGCCCCCCCTTCAAGTTGAATCAAGAAATAACCCTTGACTCCGCTGCTGCTTCCTATCTTTCTTTTTCTTCCCCTAGACCCTTCTCTGGAGGGCGGCATCCTCCCTCCTCCCCCCCCCCTCCCCCCCCCCCCCTTCCCCCTTCCCTATTCCTCTCTTCCCCCTCCCTTTCCCTCCCCCCCTCCCCCTCCCTCTCCCCGCCCCCCCCTCCCGATAAATCCTTATCTTCCCCCTCTCCCCTCCCCCCCCCAACTCTTTTTCAACCCAATCCTCACCGCCCCCCCCCCCTTTCCACTCCCCCCCCTTCCCTTCCCCCCCCCCCAAGCCCCTCCCCCCCCCTCCCCTCCCCCCCCCCTTCTCCCCCTTTTTTTCTTTCTTCCCCTTTTTTTCTTCTTCCCCCCCTTTTTCTTCTCCCCTTTTTTCTTCCCCCTCCCCCCCATCCTAAAAAAAAACCATTCCCTAAATTCTTGGAATCCCTTCCGAAATATTTTCGCCCTTCATTTCCGAACCTTCTTATCTTCTTTCACTCATTCCTTCTGTTCTCATTCTTCATCTTATTCACACCCTTTTTTTCCCCTTTCGCCTTCGCCCACCATCCCTTCCTCCCTTTTCATCCACTCCTACCCGCCTTCGAGGGCCCCCATCTTAAAACTTCTCTTCTTCCCTTCCTTCCTCTTCTTCTTCATTCGCTTCTTCCCCAAGATTTCCCCTCCCCCCTTCCCCTTCCCACTTAATCTTCCCTTTCTCTTCACTACCCCTCCCACTCCCCCCCCCTCCCCCCCTTCCCCTGAATTACCTCCCCCCCCTCCCCCCATTTTGACTTCTTCCTCCCTCCTTCATCTTCCCCACCCGCCGGATTTCCCCCACTCCGCCAACACTCTCCCCGTGAACCCCCCAACCTTCTTCCCTCTTAACCCTTCTCCCCCCCCCCCCTTCCTCCCCCTCCAGCATCCCCCTTGTACTAGGGATACGGGACCCATTTTCCCCCCCCCGTGAAATCCCTTAAATCCGCCCTTCCCCATTCCCTCTTTCAGCCCCCCCCCCCTCTTCTCATTCCACATTCTTTCCTCCCTTCCTTATCCTATCCCTCCCACCCCCCCCTCCCCCCTCCCCACCCCCATCTTCCCCCCATTCCCCCCTTCCCAAATTCTGACCCTTCCTTCCCCCCTTCTTAAACCTTCTTTTTCCCCCCCAAATCCCCAACCCGCCTTCCAAAGAAACCCTTATTCCCTTCTACTTCCCCCTTCCCCCCTCCTCCCCCCCCACTTTATTCCCAAATCCAAACCTCTCCCATTTCCTCCAATTTTCTGCTCCTTCCCAGAAAGGAGTCCCCCTTCCCCAATCTTCTCTTCCCCCCCCCCATCCTCTTCCCTTCTTCCCCTCCCCCCCCCCTCCTTCCAGCCCCGTTCCCCCCCCTTTCTCCCTCTTCCCCTTTCTCCTTTCTTTCCCCCCCCCCTTCTTAGTATCCTTCCTTTCCCCTCCCCCCCCCTTCCCCCCTTCCCCTTTCCCTTTCATTTTCCCTACCTTCCCCCCCCTTCCCCCCCTTCGTCCTTCCCCCCCTCACTAATTAGAAGGGTCTCCTGCCTTTGTCCCATACCCCCCTTCCCCCCCCCATCTTCCTTCTTCTCCAGCCGCCCCCGGTTTTCCTCCCCCCCCCTGATCCTTTCCCCTCTCCCCCTCCCCCCCTTCCCTCCTCTCCTATCCCTTCAAAATCCTCTTATCCTTTTCCTTCTTTCCTTCTTCCCCCCCCCGCCTCCCCTCTTTTCTCCACAAACCTTCTCCCCCTCCCCCCCCCCCGCCCATCCCCCCCCCCTTCCCTCCCCTTCCTTCCCCTCTCGCTGCACCCCCCCCCTCCCCCTTCTCCCCTCCCTTCCCCACTCCTCCCCTATTTTCCCCCCCCCTTTTCTTCTTCGTCCCCTTCCTTCCCCCCCCTCCCCCCCCCAATTCCCCCCCCCCCCCCCCCCCCCTTCTTCTTCTTCTCCCCTATCTTCCCCCCCTCCCTTCCCAACACCCCCTTCTCCCCCCCCCTTCCCTCTTCCCCTTTCCCCCCCTTCCTTCTCTTCTCGACTCTTTCTTCTCAAATTTTTCTCCTCCCTTCTTCTAGGCCTCTTCCCTTCTTCTTCTTCTTCTCCCCCCCCCTTTTTTTCTTCTCCTTCTTCTTCTTCCCCCCCTTCTTCGACATCTTTTTCTCTTCTTCCAAACCAATACTCTTCCTCTTCTCCCTTTTTCTTTCCCCTTCTTCTTCTTCTGAGTCCTTCCATCTTCTTCTTCTTTCTTTTCTTCTGATTCTTCATCCCTTCTTTTCACTTCCTCCTCTTCTTCTCTCTTTTTCTTTCTCCAAAAAAAAAATCTTCTCTCTTCTTTCCATTCTTCCCCTCTTCTTCCCCTTCTTCCTCAGTTTTTCGTCTTTTCTTCCTTCTTCTTCTCCGCCCTTCTTCCCCACTCCCTTCTTCTTCTTCCATTTCTTCTTCTTCTTCCTCCCCTCCCCTTCTCTTCTCTTCTCTTCTTCTTTCTTCCCTTCCCTCGTTTCCCCCCCCATCCTCCCCCTTCCTTCCTCCCCCTTTCCCCTCCCTTTCTTCCCCTTCCCTTCCTTGCCCTTCCTCTTCTTCTTCCTTCTTATCCCTTTCCCTCCCTCCTCTTCATCCTCCTCCTTCTCCTTCTTCTTCTTCCCCTCTTCTTCATCTTCTTTCTTCTTCTCTCTTCTCTCTTCTCCTTTTCCTTCTACTTTCTTCACATCTTCCCCTCTTCTTCTTCCTTCCTTTCTCCTTCTTCCTTCTTCTCTTCTTCTTCCTTCTTCTCTTCTTTTTCCTTCTTCTCTTCTCTCTTCCTTCTTCTTCTTCTTCTTCTTCTTCTTCTTCTTCTTCTTCTTCTTCTTCTTCTTCTTCTTCTTCTTCTTCTTCTTCTTCTCCTTCTTCTTTTTTTCTTTCTTCTTTCTTCTCTCTTCTTCTTCTTCTTCTTCTTTTCTTCTTCTTCTTCTTCTTCTTCTTTCTTCTTCTTCTTCTTCTTCTTTTCCTTCTTCTTTCTTCTCTTCTTTTCTTTTCTTCTTCTCTTCTCTTCTTTACTCTCTTCTTCTTTTCTTCTTCTTCTTCCTTCTTTTCTTTCTTCTTTCTTCTTCTTTCTCTTCTTCTTCTTATTCTCTTCTTCATCTTCTTTTTCTTCTTCTTTTTCTCTTCTTCTTCTTTTTCCTTCTTCTCCCCTTTCTCTTCTTCTTCTTCTTTCTTCTTCTTTCTTCTTCTTCTTTTTCTTCTTCTTCTCTGTCTTCTTCTTCTTCTTCTTCTTCTTCTTCTTCTTCTTCTTCTTCTTCTTCTTCTTCTTCTTCTTCTTCTTCTTCTTCTTCATCTTCTTCTTCTTCTTCATCTCCTTCTTCTTCTTCTTCTTCTTCTTCTTCTTCTTTCCTTTCCGCTCGTGATGGAGCACGAAGCCACCACTACAACCCCTCCCCTTGCAGGACGCCTGTATCATGCTCTCAAATGACCTTACAACAGTGGTTTCTGTAGCAATCCGTTTTACGCGATGAGGTTGCCTCCCCCCCTCCCCCGCTTGCACAACCTCATATTAGTCGTCTTGAGGAAGCAGTAGTCCAATTCTTACTGTCTCATCAGATACCCCCCCCCCCCCTTTCCGGGTGGATCCACCCCACAATTTGGTGTTAAGCTGATAAAGTTCTTTGCTGCTGAAAAATCGATTACTTGTTTTGTATTGTTTGTTTTTTCCTGTTACATGTATAAGTCCTGTGTGGTTACGTGGGATTATTTAAGGAGATAAGGAAAGAATATGACTCCTGCTCAGATCCTACGTGAGGTGGAGCTGCAGGAGCCATTTGACCCAGGCCTTATCTCACAGGAGGCATAACCTCTGCCTTTTTTTTAAATATTAAAGTATTTTTTTTTAATTTTCTTTTTTTTGCGCATCTTCTTTATTTACATCACATTGTAAAATGACCTGGGCCTCATGTGAGCGTTTCCGTATTTTCACGCAACTCATGAAACCCTTGCTAGACATGAACGTTCTTTTGATGAGTGTTCAATTTAGCGTTCACTGTGCAATGCGCACCTTTTCCATGTTTTCCCGAAAAGCTGACTGACGTGATTTTTTCATTGTTGGTGGCAGTCGTGTCAGGAAGACAATTAGCGTACACCAGGGGTAGGCAACCCAGGAGCTGTAGTGATCTACTTTTGAAAACATTGATCTAAAGATATACCTTGATAAAATAGTGTCTGTATTCAGGTTTCAGAGTATCTGGAAGTTTGAAAAGTTCCAGCCTATATGTAACTGTTATCTCGGCTACACAATCTGCTTTCTGTGATCTCATCAACAAAGCGATGGAAAATTAAAACTAAATTTATTTTACCGAAAGTTAACTTTACTTCAAAGAAATTATTGCGACGGAAATATTGGGTCGATCTCTTCTCCTCTCCGGAAGTAGTCAGTTACATTTGTTGTGAGTACAGATCACGTGAAATTTAAGTTGTCGGCACATTTCTTTCTCTCCTTTCAAACAGATATTTGCTATTTTCATATCACCTTACACTCCTTTCAGTAATAATTCGTCTTGTCTGTTTACCTGACCATCCCTGCTGAGAGAGTAGACAGGTGATGCAATATTGACCGACAGTCATGTTGGTAAAATTCTCGTGTACCAAACCTTAGCTTCGCCGGATTAGCACGACGTACGCCCAGCCAGTTTATTTAGCGCTAATATGGCGATTGAGATTCCCTAATCACTGTCGTTAAGAGTCACCACAGCCCAGATGGTTACACGAGGGTCGGTGTTTGCATAAGGACGGGGAGATAAATTACCCGTCTGCGGACATATTACAGACATGCATCTGGAAGATGGAATAAGGTAATAGCATCCGGATAGAAGTATTACAAAGATATTACTTGAGATAAAAGTAAGAAGATATTTGTAATCATTGACGACAATATTAGGAGGTTTCACGTCCATATTTGAGAGACATGACCTGTTAAATAACATGCAGAATTTTCCCATGAGGAAATTTTTTTGAATAGACGCCATCAAACCACGCATGATTGTAACTATTGGCCGGCATTCGAGGTAGATGTAGGAATAACAACATTTCTGATTGGAGCCTGGACTAATAGTAAACAAGACGTGCCCGGAACGAAAGGGGAATATAACTTGACACTTTTGCAGTTTACAGCTCTGTGGAAATCAACTCGTCAAGAGACAACTAGACCTGCCAGAGTTAAGAATAGAATCAGATTTCATTTATCGGACCGGACTTTGTTTGAGCCTCTTTTTTTTTTTTTTTTTTTTTCGTACGCCCGCTAATACTCGAGGCGAAATCTCAGATTTGTATTAATGTCTAACCTGACATTGATTTTTACGTGAGTATCCTATTTTCTTGTACAGAGACAAGTGTCCCTCGCCATTCAGGCAGATACTCGCCGTTTTCAGAGGTACCCATTACAGCTGGGTCGGCTCAGGAGCCGCCAGTCCCTGGTCGACGACACTCCTTCAAATGTCCTCGCCAGGTCTCGAGTTAATCCAGTCCAAATCCCGGTCGACGAAAAATCCTCAAATGCTGTCGCCCGGGTTTGATCCTGAATCACTCGTTCGCCAGAGCAGTGTTGGAACCACTACGCTAGCGCGGCTCCATGTTTGAGCCTCTTGAAGACTTTAAAGCCCAGGAAAACTCTACCATTATTAGCAAGGAAACCCGGAATCTGAGGAATCTGAAATACGGAGTCAAAGTGGGAGCTTATTTTAAAGTAAAACCCCAGAACACGTGTAAGAGGCATCTTCAACAAGTTGCCTTAGCTATTTATCTGAGCCAGCAGTCTGTCTGTGATCCCAATGTCAATGTCGGGTAAGTTGTGTATCTATAATTCTATGTTTTGCATTATTAACTCATGAAATAAAATGTTTATATTGACATGAGAATATTAATATGTGAAAATTACTAATAGATGCCTAAGTCATTTGAGGCTGACAACCTCAGCGTACAGAATGATAATTTCATGAACCACCACTGCAAGGGCTAGTGACTGCTTTATGCGAGTTTCTTATAGAGAACTAAAAGCATAGGTAGTCCCAAGTTCCATGTGGAGCAGGGAGGAAATGATGAGAAAATGATGTACATACTTATTTTATTATTAACGTTTTCAAACAGTGTAGATGTATATGTAAAGATATTCACTCTAAAAGTAATGAAAGTCTTCAACCTTTTCAACGAATGTAAATGTAAATATAAATCTATTCAACTTAAATGTAATGAATGTTTTTCCGCTCAATGAGATTAATATTAACTCTCAGCGACGGTAACATTTCTGAGATAGATGTGATAGTGGAATGAAAAGAGGGGGGCACATCAGTGTGTGTCAGAAAAACGCAATACTCAAGAGGGTATTTGATCTCTTCTTTTGTAACACTAGTCGGTGGTACTAACTGAGGGTACTATCTCTGGAACAAGTGAGGGTATAAGTGGCCTGAAGTCGACGCTAGACACCATCACCAGACGGGTCTTAGAGACGCGAGACCAGCTTGGTAGTTGATCCATGACACTTCTTGGAACGTGCTACAACTTTCAAACTTGACCAGTGACGAATGTGAATCAGGCATCCAACTACAAAGAACCAAACATCAGCTGGAACAGACAAACCCATTGGCTGCTAATTAAACAAAGAAGCTGCCAAGTGAACTATCCAATTTTTAACGCCATAATATCACCCAGTGATAATAACTTTTTCTATAAGGAATTATTCATTTTTTATAACTGTTAAAACATAATTCATTATTAAATTTGTAACTTGTATAAAGACAAATCTAAAGTTAATTTAATCATTTTGAATGTACTACATCCGTATGTCTCAGACAATTTCTTAAATACACTTAAACAGAGCTATATAATAATAAGAGGCATTTCGCTGAATTAACTCAGCTGGGGGCTTGAACGAAATTACGAATTATAAGAAAACCCTATCCTTCACCTAGAGATGAACGAAATGGTGCCTTGGGAATCTGTCGGTAGATCAATATCGATCGGTTGCCGACATCTAGTATACTGCAAGCGTGGGAGATTAGAGGTCACTGAAGAGAGCGCCAGAGTGTCAGAAAAGTAATTATTTGAATGTGAGGACTAGTGTAGTTAAGCACAATATGAGATAGAGCAATGGTATGAGGTGTGGCGCTAAATGAGTTTCAGATAAATAATTATTTGAATGTGAGGACATGTGTAGTTAAGCGTTAATGAGATACAGCAATGGTATGAGGTGTGGGGCTAGGTAGTTTCAGAAACGGAATGAAATGTCGGACTATATGAGTTCAAGAAATTGCATGAGGTGAAATGCTATGCGAATTGCACAGTAGTACGAGTTATGGGACGAGATGAGTAGGGACAGTGAAGTGAGATATTTGGACTAGGTGAGTTATTGTTAATATTGTTATTGTTATTGGTGATCAGAATCGACATCACTGCGCTCTGGGCAAACCCATAGGGGCTCAATCTCCCGCAGCTAGTGTCAAAGGGTATGAATGCTAATTGTTCCTGTTGCGCGCCGGTTGTATTCATGCTGGATGCATGCTCTCATACATCCATCCCTGCTAGTCACGTTTGATGCCAAATTCCAGCAATCTTAGCCTTGATGGTTCATCGATTCCAGTGTCATTCTCTAATAGGCGATCATTAATTGTTCTCAGTGTAACGAGAAGGTATTTATAGTTGTTGTTGTTGTCTTGGTGACAGTAGATGATAGTTCAAGAGATAATAATGAACTACAAGATACACCCCAGTCCCAGAAATGAGCACTGGTATATGATAGCACTAGTGATAGTAAAGACAGTAAAGATCTCTTGGCCGGACGGTAATAAGAAGATCAAGAGTCTAGAGCGTCCTCTCGTTACGACAATCTTATGCTATGTTAACAATGCCATTCCATTTCAAATTCAACTTTAACAATATGGAATCAACAAAGTCCATGTCACATAATTTAGGGTCGATCTCTTCTTCACTAAGGCAGTAATCAGTTACATTTGTTGTACGTGCTGATTACCTGGAATTTCCAGGGGATCGACACATTTAATTATCTCTTATCAAACAGATATTTGGTATTTACATCCATTTGACACTCCTTTTTGCGATCACATTCGCTCTGCGCTTCTCAGCTTTGATAAGATTAGCGCACTTAAAACCCAGATGGGCGTGGTCATTTTCGCACAGTTTTGTTTGCTCAAGCCGTGCCAGGCGATAAAATTACTCGCTCGCAGACGGATTTTGTGTGCACAAGCGACGGATAAAGAGATTACTTGTCTGTGCGACACATTTTAGACAGACATGAATGACATCATCATTTCCTGTCCACCTGTTCTGAGACATTGCTTTAGAGGAAAGTAAGGTGTTACATCTGAAACACATTGTCGAAAGAGTGTACGGACGTGTCACTTCCATATATAGGAGACGTGAACTTTTGCATCACACACAGAATTTTCCATGTCGGAATAATTTTGAATTATCCCACCTAAATATGCAGTTTTGAAACGATTGGCGGTGGTTCGAAATAGAAGAACCACCAAATTCCTGATTGGACCCTGCCTAACTCGTAACAAACAACTGCGGGGGAGGCAGAGGGCCATATAATCTGACACTTTAGCCAGATTAGAACATTGTGAGAATCGCTTGCCAAGACGACAACCAGACTGCCAGAGTTAAGACTAGAAACAAGATTCATAAATCGGACCGGACCATTGTTTGAGAAATTATTGAGGACTTAAGAGGTTATGAAAAGAAAAAAAACTCTACAATTTTAACAAGGAAAACCGGAATCTGAGGAATCTGGAACACGGAGTCAAAGTGGGATCGTTTTATTAAAGTAACGATCCCTAGAACACGCATACAAGGCATCTGCTACTGCATTAACCTACTTCTCTGAGCAAACAGTCTGTGAGCCAGGTTTGGCTTGGTGGTACCAGTTGAGGGTACTATCTCTGGACCAAGAAGGGTACACGTGGCCTGAAGTCGAAGCTAGATTCTATCATCAGACGGGGCTTTAAGACGCGGGACCAGCTTCATAGACACTCCATGAAACTTCTGGGAACGTGCTGCGCCCTACAACCTTGAACAGTGTCGAGCGGGATCAGCGATCCAGTTTACTTTTTACACAATGAAAATATTTATATGTCAGATATTTACACAATGATCACAGATTACAATAATGATTACACTTATCAAATGTCACTGTGATGGTAGTTCTGGATTTCTGACTTCTGATAGAACGTTATTCACATAAATTGCTCGTAAAGTTCTTGAGCTTGGTTTACTTATCTTATAATGTTCCTGGCTGATAGACGACAATGTCCCATGCCAGTACTAGATGATGCAGCACACACTATGAAATATAGTCTCTTCTGAATCTCCAATTCACTACTGGATATCAGCACGTTCTGAGTGAACCAGCTGTAGTGCTCCGTGTCACTATGCAGGATAACACTTGTGGTGTACACTTCTGACTTATGAGATCTACATATTCAACCGAAACCTGAAACAATCACAAAGCTTGTGGCTAGCCTCTTCTATGTGTTCCACTAGATTAGGTGTAGTGGGTGTGGATGTCATCAGTTTATGCATGTGTATGAGATGTCACATGTGTGATTGTTATCTTGTCAGTATACCAGATGTCTACTATGCAGTTACATAATAATATACATAATAATATACATTTATAATACACCAACTAAATAATCAGTCATGTAATATCATAGTCCCTTTTACTTTTGTCTGTCTTTCGAGTCAGCTATGGAAATGCTGGAATTGTTTAACAAATATAGAATGATCCTTCCAATACTGTTAACAGGTACTATGATCACACTGTGAGTACCTGGTTTGGTTTTCCACCCATCATATTAATTCTGATACAGATTCGTCCATGGTATGATCACTCATGTAGTTACACAATGAAACTTATTCACATATCCTGGAATAAATTATTTGATTATTTGGCAAATATAAAAAGAGCAATTCTGCTCACCCCCTGGTCTTTCAGAAATACACTAAATTGGACTTGATTTGGTGAAGGCAGGTTGTCACTGAATACAAATTAGTACATGAAGTCGTGACTTGCTCTCTCCTTCCGTCCCAGTGTAAAACTGATGTGTGTGTGTGTGTGTGTGTGTGTGTGTTTGTGTGTGTGTGTGTTTGTGTGTGTGTGTGTGTGTGTGTGTGTGTGTGTGTGTGTGTGTGTGTGTGTGTGTGTGTGTGTGTGTGTGTGTGTGTGTGTGTGTGTGTGTGTGTGTGTGTGTGTGTGTGTGTGTGTGTGTGTGTGTGTGTGTGTGTGTGTGTGTGTGTGTGTGTGTGTGTGTGTGTGTGTGTGTGTGTGTGTGTGTGTGTGTGTGTGTGTGTGTGTGTGTGTGTGTGTGTGTGTGTGTGTGTGTGTGTGTGTGTGTGTGTGTGTGTGTGTGTGTGTGTGTGTGTGTGTGTGTGTGTGTGTGTGTGTGTGTGTGTGTGTGTGTGTGTGTGTGTGTGTGTGTGTGTGTGTGTGTGTGTGTGTGTGTGTGTGTGTGTGTGTGTGTGTGTGTGTGTGTGTGTGTGTGTGTGTGTGTGTGTGTGTGTGTGTGTGTGTGTGTGTGTGTGTGTGTGTTCCACGTTCGAAATTGCCGCTTATTTTATCCCCGCTTCTCGAGCGACCCGTTGAAGTTCTGACGTCATCAAGACTTTGGCCCAAAATATTTATGGCGTGTCGAGTGTCTTCTGTCAGTTTGTGCTTTTACTATCACATATAACTTCGTTGTTCTCCTCTTCCATAACAACTGTTGCTTTCCGGGGTATCTCGTGTTAATCGACTAAGTTGTAACTTTCTTTCCATGTCAATCTTTTCACAATCCGTCCTTCCTTCAATTTATTATGATTTTTGAAACAGCACTTTGCCTCAATTATAAAACTATTCGACACGCTTACTTGTCCATTACTCATGAAATATAGCAGGCATTTTCCTCCTAACTATATCCATACACGCATCTACTCTTTCTTGAAGAAATTATGAAGGGTTCAGGGAATGTGTGAAACAAAGTGGAAGGGGGTAGACAAGAAGAAACTCATCACAGGTGAATTGGTGCTGTCCTCAGGACATGAAGACGAAAGTTCACACCACAGTGAAGGGGTAGCTCTTATGTTATCTAAAGAAGCACAGAAAGCACTCATTGAATGGGAAGCTGTTGGACCCAGAATAATAACAGCTACTTTTAAAACAGCTAAAAAGAAAATAAATGTAAATGTCATCCAATGTTATGCACCAACTAATGAAAAAGAAGAGTCTGTGAAAGAAGCATTTTATACTAAACTACAGGAAATTATGGAAAAAGTAAAAAGAAGAGACATCACAATTTTGATGGGTGACATGAATGCAAAGATAGGTACAGTCAACACCGGCTTTGAAGAAGTCATGGGAAAACATGGGCTAGGAATAATGAATGAAAATGGGGAACTATTCTCAAACTTATGTGCTTCAAATCAACTGGCTATAGGAGGAAGCATGTTTCCACATAAGAGAATACACAAGGCAACATGGATATCACCAGACCATAGAACAGAAAATCAGATTGATCATATATGCAATAAACAAGAAGTTTAGATCATCATTGCAGGATGTAAAGGTATATAGAGGAGCAGATGTGCCATCAGATCACCACCTTCTAATAGCCAAAGTAAAAATGAAACTCAAGAGATATGCAACAATGCAAAATTATAGACAACAATTTAATGTAGGACATCTAAGAAATCAAGAAACAAGAGACAAATTTGCGGTCACAATATCCAACAAATTCCAAGTGCTCCAACAGCTGGAAGATGTAGAGAATACAGAAGACTATTGGCAGCAGGTCAAAACTGTATGGAATGAGACATGTGAAGAAATACTCGGGAAAAGGGAACGACAACAAAAAGCATGGATAACAACAGAAACCATCAATAAGATAAAAGACAGAAAAAACAAGAAAGCAGATTTAAACACAAGCAAAACCAGAAGTTCCAAAGCCAAAGCTCAAGAAGTGTACACAGAAGCAAACAAAGAAGTAAAAAGAAGTATCAAAAGAGACAAGAGGAAGTATATTGAGGAGTTGGCAAGAGAGGCAGAAGATGCTGCAGCCAAAGGAAATATGAGAGAACTGTATAGCAGCACAAAGAAGCTAACAGGGAAATACAACAAAACAAGTTGCCTCATAAAAAACAAGAATGGAAAACTGCTCAGCAATATACAAGGGCAAATGAAGAGGTGGAAAGAATATTTTGAGGACCTTCTCAATAGACCAGCTCCACAAAACCTCCCGGACATCCAGCCAGTAGAAGAAGAGCTACAAATTAACGGTGAAAGACCAATTAAGGAAGAAATAAAAAAAGCCATAAAGCTTCTAAGAGATGGAAAAGCGTCTGGACCTGATGGCATTCCAGCAGAGGCCATCAAAGCAGATATCGACACGGCTACAGAGATGTTATATAAATTACTTGGTCAAGTGTGGGAAAAGGAAGAGATACCAGCAGAATGGAAGGAATGATATCTGGTTAAGTTGCCTAAGAAGGGAAATTTACAAGAGTGCACAAATTATAGAGGAATAATGTTACTATCAGTGCCAGGAAAAGTATTAAACAGGATTATCCTTGAGAGATTAAAAGAGTCCATAGACAAGAAACTGAGAGATGAACAAGCAGGTTTTCGACAAAACAGATCATGTACAGACCAGATAGCCACTTTTTGAATAATAGTTGAACAAAGTCTGGAATGGAATTCACCACTATTCATCGGATTTGTGGACTACGAAAAGGCATTTGACAGTGTAGACAGAGAATCACTTTGGAAACTGATGAGGCATTATGGAGTTCCCCTGAAGATCATTAATTTAATAAAGAAAACATATGAAGACATGACATGCAGAGTTCTTCACGAAGGACAGCTTACAGAACCGTTTGGGATAAGAACAGGAGTGCGGCAGGGATGCCTCTTGTTTCCATTTCTTTTCTTACTAGCAATAGACTGGGTTATGAGATCATCGACAACACACAACAGAAATGGAATCCAGTGGACTCTGACTAAGCAGCTGGATGATCTGGATTTTGCTGATGACTTGGCTCTTCTGTCCCATAACCGTAATCAGATGCAGGACAAATTGAAAACACTCGATGAGAGGTCACAGAAATTGGGTCTGAAAATACACAGGGAAAAAACTAAAATAATGAGAATAAATGCAGGTAATGATAACAGGGTTGAACTTGAAGAAATACCAATACACGATGTAGAATCGTACACATATCTTGGTAGTAATATAGACAAAGTTGGAGGGACAGACAGGTATTTCAAACTAAGAATACAAAAAGCAAGAGGAGCTTTCATTGCATTGAGAAATATATGGAGATCAAGAGAAATCGGATCCAACACGAAAATAAGAATCTTCAACTCAAATGTGAAGTCAGTCCTATTGTATGGCTCTGAGACATGGAGAACAACAAAGACAACAACCGAAAAGCTACAGACTGTCATAAGTAGTGTGTTGGTATGAGGTTTGAGAATGCATGAAGTAACATGTGGTATGAGGTTTGAGAATGTATAAAGTAACATGTGGTATGAGGTTTGAGAATGTATAAAGTAACCTGTGGTATGAGGTTTGAGAATGTATGAAGTAGTGTGTTGGTATGAGGTTTGAGAATTTATAAAATAACCTGTGGTATGAGGTTTGAGAATGTATGAAGTAACCTGTGGTATGAGGTTTGAGGATGTGTGAAGTACCCTGTGGTATGAAGTTTCAGAATGTATGAAGTAACCTATGGTATTAGGTTTGATTATGTATGAAGTATCATTTTGCTATAAGGTGTGGAACCAGAAAATACAGCACCTATAACCACCCGAACATTTGTCATTTACTTTCTATTTCGTGGCCGCAATAATGGGTGAGCTGTAATTTAGGAAGAATAGGAAGACAGAAAAGAGAGAGAGAGGTAGAGAGAGAGAATGTGAGACAGAGAGAGTGTGTGTCGGTGTGAGAGACAGAGAGAGAGAGGGGGGAAGAGAGAGAGAGAGAGAGCGAGAGAGAGAGAGAGAGAGAGCGAGAGAAACTTAAAAAGATATGAACAGCACCATAAAAGTGAAACCCCCTTCTGAACGCTGGTGTAATCTATCTGAGACAAGCAATGGTCTAAATGTCCAAAGTTACTTTACCTTGAGTTTTGGCTGAAAGCGGTACGACCAAAAGACGGAAGAAGACAAGAATAAACCCAAGTGGCATCCATAACAGTCTTATGCCAAATTGGTTTGGTCTCCATGAGTGTTTTTCCCCCCACATTCTTCTGCATTTCAATAAAGTGAATTTTATTTTAAACGACTGTTTAATGTGAGATATTTTTGGGCCCGGAAACCCTGAACGTCATCAAGTTAGGACGTGACAAACAAAAACCCACCCACGCACCTAATTCTCACGTTCGGCGCGCTGGGGCTCGACAAGAGACGGAAATCTGAGGACGACACCAAATCGTCGCTAAGGGAATGGTTACTGCATGAAGAAGTCAGACAAAAAATAGCCAAGATATGGGCTGTATGAGGGTGGGAATCGAAATAAATATCAGCGTCGTCATCACCATCATCATCACCATCACCATCAAATTCAACATTATCATCATCTTCATCGTCGTTGTCGTCTCTGTCGTCGTCATTACCATCATCATTATCATCGCCATCGTCTTCATCGTCATCATCATCACCACCATCATCATCGTTTTCCTTCTCGCTTCTGATGGACCTTGGGGCCACCCCTACAACTGGTCTTGGTATAGGAAGCTCTCACCAAAGCAGTCATGTGCTTTTGAAGTGATGGTTTATATCGCACCTTACGTAGCACACAAAAAAATGTGTGCACACCCATACACAACCTCATTTCAATCGCTTCTTACTAAGGCGCCTGTAGGAGCAATCTTTCTGTCTCTTCATAGAGCCCCGGGTACTGCAATATTCATGTATGACCTTTCAACTCCTCCGGGAGCATTGGTCGTCTACAAACATGTGCCAAATCTTCCTGTCCCGTGCCATCCGCTCGAAGTCTTCCCATATCTTCTTCATGTGTTATTTGGTCTTCCTGTACCTTCCTTCCCCTAGAGGATTCCATAATAAGGACTATTACAATACAGTTAGGGGGAAGTTAACTGTATGAAAAAAGCAGATCTATCTATACTTTTGTAGAGATGCGGAAGAGATAACAAGCTTCACCTACTGTACCCTTCAGCTTCCCAGGGAGCATTAGTCTTCAACAGGTCAAGGTCTCTCTTTCTCATCATTTTCTTTTCTATCTCCAGTTCTCTTCCCCTTGTGTTTTTCGGTATACCTTCGCTTCCCTCACTCAGGGCATTCCAGAAAAAAAAATGACTGCCTTGTGATGATATCAGTCAATTTCCTCTATGTGTATGCTATCCATCACCAGCGCTTTCTTCTCATTTCCTGATCGACTAACACTTGTCTGGTTCTTGTCATCAGTCCTTCTTCTTTGTTCACTTTCAGAAGTCAACTTGAATATCTTCAAAGAAAGCAGCGATCAGCCTGAAGTTGCTGCTATCTCGGTACAGTTTTTCCAAGAATAGTACTGGTGATGGTCGTATGCGCTTTCTCTGTTCCTTCTATGGTGGGCACTTTTGAAGTACATGTTCAGCAATCATTTTATCGGTGGCAAAGTTACATTCATCAATAGTTCCTAACTTTAGCTTGTTGAATAGATCAGTTCAACTTTGGTGACCGTTTCGTACCACTTCAATCCTGCTATTGTACTCAAGCACCCATTTATGAATGTCTGTAATTTATTGGTCGTATTTTTTTCCCTTCATGTTTCAGAGCCATGGAATAGGACTTGATATTTGAGTTGAAGATTCTTATTTTTGTGACAATACGCTAAGTAACACATTAAATATTAAAGACATTTAGTGAAGTTTGCGTTTGATAGAATGTGTGTGAGTCTCGCCAGAGAGGAAGCAAGATGTGTGTGTGTGTGTGTGTGTGTGTGTGCGCGCGTACGTCTATAAGTGTGTTACAGAGAAATGCCGGCTTATGCTTAGGAGCGTTTGCACTTATGTGTTATTGTGACGGTATTGCCTCCCCTGCTTTGCAGTAGTGGTCCAACAGTGGCCAAAACTCAAGAGTATCTAATATAGGCTTCAATGGAGTCTATTTGTACACAAGATTACTCTTGGCAGAAATGTAGATAGTAGAGTAGTAAAGCTTCTATCACATGGGAGTCTTCACAAGAAATTGAGGTAAGCGAAAACAATGCTTGCTGTCGCTGAGCATGTCAATTCTGAAACCTGCCGACCACTTTTGTGAAGAATTTAAGCACTTATTTATCAGCTCGCTTAACATCTCCCCCTCCCCCCCCCCCTCCCTTAGATTTACTCAGTGGAATTCTATTATTCAAGTATAGCTCTGTTTAGAATGTGTGTAGTAATTGACTGAGACAAACATGCAGTAACTTTAAAATGATCAAATCGAAGTTCAATTTGTAACATTACAAATAACAAAATTTAATAATCACTTTAGTTGTAACAGTTTGAAAATAATTTGAATAGTTATGGATAAAAAAAAGCTATCATCCTCGTATTTGGGGATTGCGAAAAGGGTTAAGAAGTTCAAGTGGCAGCATATGTTTGAACTTAGCTGCCAATGACGGTTCTGTCTTTTCACACTGATCACTCGTCTCTGGTCAAGGTTGTCGGGTGTAGCTCGTCTCCCAGAAACTTCAAATAAAGTCTACACAGTGCGTCCTTTGTCTTAAAGCGTAGGCCACTGATCCCGTCTTGTTCCAGAAATAGTACGTTCTGCTGGTACCACCAATAACTGTGATAGAAGAATAGAAAAGAACGCTCTTCTGAGTATGGCGTTCTACGACACAGTTATGTATCACCCCTCTTCTATTTCACCATCCCACTTAACTCAGAGTTTACCCCCGATGAGAATTAAATTTAATCCCTCGGAATAAAACTTCCTTTACATTTAAACTGAATAGCTTTAGCTTTACATTACATTTAAATGAAAAGGCTAAAAGTACAGATATAATATGTTTTACATTTACATCTCCACTGTTTGAAAAGTGTTCACAATATAAATTCATTCATGTTTCATTTACATTTACACTTGTGTCACAGATGGAAATAGTGCCGCAGTAATCATCCACTTTTGCCCCTCCCCATCTAGAGTATACTCTTGCTACATGAACGAAGGATTCACCAGTTTAATTAACACGGGGGCCATCTGGCTATGTGAAACAGAGAGCGAAGCATGGCGTAATAGATTCTTTGATCAGGGGAACACACGATATTCAGTGAGACGGACCTTGGATTGTAAAACTTTCAGGTGAAAATTGCGTAGCTGATTTTCGGCAAGGCGGAGCTGATGAAAGTCAAGAGGTGGTAAAATTACCTTCGATTCAAGAAATCGAACGGCAAATTGGCACGGGTCTGGCATTGGTGTGATTTTCGCATTAGAGAACGACTGAACGGAATTTTTCAATATATACCATGTCTCTCCGATAGCCATGATCAGTTGCCAGAAATCTATCTGAATTCACTAGCTCGTTATCTTAAGATTTCTCGTACAGAGTGAAAAGTAATAAATTCCGCGGAGTGTTTCATTTTTCTGATTGCGGTAATTTATATACTAGCCTTGAAGTGATTTAGTGTGTTTAAAGTTTTCAATATATATTTCACTGAGATTTTCTGTGCTAGTTAAATAACTTATAGCTAACTTTCCAGCCGTAAAGTAAATTTAATTACTCGCTATTTTTCCAGTAAGAGATGTTTTAAATTGACTAGTACATACATTAAATAACTGTCTACTAACGGCATATATTATTTACTTCTATCCATTTTATGTAATTTTTTTAAATGACTAGTGTTCATATCACGCGTTAACAGAATGATAGGATAAGCTAGACACGTGTGTTTTAAATCTAATTTATAACAGTGGTGAAGAGGTCCTATTTTAACACGTGTTAGATATGATATTGATAATTTGGTTAAATGTTTATATTCTCTTTTATATAGGCTGGTCAAAACCTGAGTACTAGCGGTTTTTCTTATGGCCATATGAACTTATGATCATACGAACTTATAATATTATAAGCATCCAAGAATATTTAATATTGATGAGCTTCTTGCTGTGACCCTTGCGGTCCAATTTTCCTCATTTTTCTGAGAGAAACCAGAATAGAACCATTGAATTATAATATTAACTGGGCCAGAACTATTACCAGATTTACTTATATATATATATATATATATAAATAAATAAATAAATAAATAAATAAATAAATAAATAAATATATATATATATATATATATCTCATCAGCCAACTGTGGCAAGATATTGTCAGCAACATTTGTGTAACTTAAACCTAGCGTTCCAGCCACCTAAGGCTAAACAACCTAGGAACTGTACATGTTCTATTTATTCTACATCGGCGATCACCACGCATGAACCTTACTCCAACCAACTGAAGGCATAGATAACTTATTGTATCCAGTACAAATTTAACACCGACTCTAGCGACTCCTGTGAAATTTGCAGTCAGCAACTACGGAGAGTCTGGGGCTGGATTTGGCAAACTTAAATTTGACACTATATATATATATCTCTTACTTTATTAGTGTATTTCCTTGGAATGCCTGCAACAACTACTGGGGTAAATGTATCTGAAAGTGGCCACTGCGCGTATGTGAATTGAATGAACAGAGAAAGAAACTTTTGTCTTTTGTTAACATCATATACTTATATGGTTTCTTCTTTCTTTTTTTTTTAAATCTCAATAATCTGATTAGTCACGGGATAGTTTACATTAGGAACCTATTCTTTTCCCCATACTGACTATTTCATAACTGTCGTGAAACATTCTAAATCCACATATATAAATTTAAAAAGTAAAGGTAAAAGCCTAACGAATAAATTCAATAAAAGGAAAGAAGACTGGTAAAGAACAGTGCCGTCCCTATAGCGTACGCCTGTGTTAATAGAACGCCATGCTAGTTAAACAAGAAAATCCCTTTTTTATGCTCCGTCTGCAAAATTGTAACGCTTTCACGTTGATAGTAAAGCCTACTGCATCACTACACGCTTTCTACAATAAAACGTGTACTGTATTTCTAAGAAAACCTTGAGCTAGGCACACTGCGTAATGACCTAGATTAATATTGGCATTAATTTCATTTTTTACACTGCGTGATGAAAAGACAGATGAACTTAGGATAGAGAGAAAGAGGGCTGAAAGCAGGAACGCATGCAACACTAACACGCGTCGCGCGATATACAATTAATGCCACCCCCAAGCGTAAGGCCAGAAGCACTAACTTTTTTCAAATCGACAGTGATAAAAAACACTACCCATACGAGAGTTAGGTTGAAAAGCCTGTTTAATGCTTATCAGGAAACATGACATTCTACTGTTTTATGTCTGAAATCCTGACATTAGTCTGATAGAACAGTCGAAAAGGCAGGACAGGTGGCGGTTCTAACCATAAAAAAAAATTAAAAAACACAGCACGACTATCCTAGGAGAAAATACATATTTTGAACGCAGCCACGTAGCTCCCTTAAAACTTATATATTTGGATGCCTTAGGACTTGCTGACAAAGAATATGTTAGGTACTAAGCAATTAGTCTAATATTTAACAAATTATAGCCAAAAGAAAATAGTGAGGGTGTCAGACAACACCAAATAATAATCGCACAGTGGCATGTTTTGAAACCACCATTGTACGGGAAATAGGCCACTATGTTAAATCCTATTTGATTGGCGGGAATGATATGTAAGGCTAAACACGATTAGTCGGACTACAAATACTAATTTTGTTGTTAGGGGAAACATGAGAAGGGTAAAATTTTTTGAAAAGCTGTGTAAACATGGCCCGATTGGTTAGACCCGCCAATATAGTCAATTAGGAGCGTCAGTTCAGGGCCACATTTTGAAATAAACTTACTAAGAAACAGTGCGTTGAGAACCAGTGCATATTTTTCTAAATAAAAGCCTGGGACAGAGGCAGATCGGAATTTGTGCCATATTCATTGCCAGTCAACGTAATTGTTTATTATTTCCATGAATTGTGGTAAGCTTGACATATTTGATATCTTTTTGATGAAAATTGAATGTGAATTGATAATTTGTGTCTGTATATATGTGTGTGGTTCAGTAGCAAACATGAGGCCAAGCCTAGATATTGCTCCAACCTGAACAGAACGTGTCGGAGAAAAGTAAAAACTACATGGAATTACCAAATAGTACACTGACACCTATCTTATTGTATAGAAGGACTTACAGCTGAAATTGCAGAGGCGTTGTAACCTTTAGGGAGGAGAATACTGGTGTAAATTGTTTCAGGTGAAGCTAGCAGTTGACCTACCGCTCTGAACTCAGTGTTTGTTATGTATTGTGTTCAGTGTGGAAATAGATTATAAATTAGTTCTGAAATAGGAGGTACAACCTTCTTGTTTCAGGGACCGTGGTCCTAAGTTATTGAAGCAGCACCTGGTCTGAGTTTTGCTGAATCCAGAGGCTGACAGCATACTCCTTGGTCCAGATAGCGGCCAGTGAGGTGTCTCCAGAACACAGTGAAGCAATCGAGCAGAGGAGTCTTTTCCTGCCGCCATCACGAAAGATAAGCTTCTGTGGCCAGAGGAGCTCAACATTATGTGCCCCCCCCCCCTCTAAAATTGACATTATATTAAATACAGAGGGACAATAAATTGTTTCAAAGGACAGGAACTGTGAACTTTTCCCAATACTATTTCCACGATAATCAAACACTTGAAGTCATGATGACAAACAACAACGTAGCTTGAAAAACAAAACCAGTATTACCTCATAATACTACTTCACAACTTACACACATAGGATAATACTAATAAAATATGTCAATCCAAAGATTCTATTTATAATTGTGTGCATATAACCTGTGATTACATGTGATTGTGATTCCTGGTTCACTTTGTTGTTGAATCAGGATATCAAATAGTTGAAAGAAATTAATACATATCTATTTGAAACTTTACACTTGACTCATTTAAGATAATCTTATAGAGTGTTATATGTATGTGAGTGTCACAGTGGTGTAAAGTGTTGTGGAATAAAATAAATTGTTTATCTGTCTGTTGTTGTTGTGACTTACACTTCATCATTTTCATAACCCTAGACATTTAACGTAGTCATCACAATATTCCAGAATAATTCTGACTGAGGTATAAATGTGGTAGCAAGTAAGGTTATCTGTAAAACACTACACCTATTAGATACAGATACCTTCACAGCTGATCTCAGTACACTAAGTCCCCTATAAATATTTATAACATCCCACTTTACCACAATAACTTATTGTTAACCTTTGATCTTTTGGGTTAATTTACCTCTGTTGGGATCGTCCTTTCTTTTCCTTTACCAGAGGGGAGAACCTATTTGATTAATTTTCATTTTGTCTGTAAACCACGATCTCTTGATGCATATGGTTTATGTTGTGATTTTCTATTTATAATAAACTTTATTAAACCTTTAGTTATTGTGTCGGTCAACCCCTATCTATTATATGTTATCCATAGCTTGTTTTCACGTTCGTACGTATTTGTCACAGAATTGTGTGCATGTGAGTGCAGTGTAACTTGTATTTTCGTACAAGGAGAGAAGGTGCGTCTGATTTAAATATCGTCGTCCAGATAGGCTGGATTAGATAAATTATTCTATCCAGAGACTGTCCTTTCTCTTACACGATCACCCTCGTGGGAAAAAAACAACTATATCTTACCCCTTACTTTCACCTTGTCATCACTATCACCTCTGCTCAGACAGGGCTATAAACATCTATTACCTATCTGATAGATCATACACGACAACTTGTGGAAAAGTTTGAAACTTCTATTAATTAAAATGAATATTTTCACATGGACATTTACACTGGTTTAAAGCGTGAAACCTTACATTAATTTTAAAATGAATATGTTTATAGGGACATTTACACGGCTTTGAAAATGTAAGTCATTTTCTTAGCATGTACATCATTTCTTTTCATCTTTCCCTCCCTGCTCCATAGGGAGCTTGGAACTACGTTATGCCTTTAGTTCTCTTTACGAAACTATCAATAAAGCAATCACCAGCCCGTGCAGTGGGGGTTCATGAATCATCATTCTATACTCTGAGGTTGCCAGCTTCAAATGACTTTGACATTCAATAGCGAGTTTCACACAATAAAATTCACATGGTAATATATACATATATATGTTTGTTCACATGTTAGTAATAAAATATGAAATGTAAATCACAACTTACGCCAATCCTGGCCACAGACTTGTCGCACAGATGAATAGAAGAGACGAATCGTTCTCTTACAACACGTGTCTGGGATTTGTTTTAATTTTACGATAGATTGCACCTTCTGACTCCGTGTTTCTTCAGTTTTCCTAGTTCCGGTGTTCCTTATTACATTTTGAAAGAGATTTCCTGTGCTTTATAAGTCTTATCTGGTTCTCCAATAAAAGGTCCGGCTAACAATTAGGAATTATGAATCTAGTTTTCACTCTGGCCAAGGTCTGGTGTTGTCTTGGCGAGCGTGCAAATCACAGAGAAATAAAACTGTGAAATTGTCAGCCTAAATTCTCTCCCAGTTTGTTATCTTCTGTCATGACCCATGTCATTTATATTGCTCATATTTCCTTTGTCGGGCCTAGTCTAATGTAGATATAATATATCACTGCCGGTGATTTACCTATTTATCCCCACGAATAAGAGGCTAACCTGCCTAGGAATCACACAAATCTTGGATAACACGAATGATGAACACATCAAAATGGACACCTTATCCTTCCATAGGGTCGACCAACGTCCACTCTCTAAATGACGTCACACTTTCACTCTGACGTCACTCTTCACAACGCATTTTACATCTTTCATAAAGTCTGCGCAACGATTAATGAAGTAACCCTCTATCAGGAAAACCCGAAGTCCCCTATAATCGTGCGCAGCTCGCAACAGACTGCCTTGTACAGCTAGCAAAGTGTCTTCGTAATGAGTGTCGTGTTCAACGCCAACATGTTCTCCTCACCACCTGTTCTAGTGGTGCTATTCTGGTTCTTGTCATACCATTTCAATCCCCCTATTCTGCACATACACGAATTTATGAAAGTTAAAAAAATGCCCGACTGGCTAGACGGTTAGTGCGCCTGGCTCTCGGCAGCAAGGTTCCAAACCTGCTCGCGCCATGCTTCAGTCTACTCAGCTATAAAGGGGTACCTGACTCTGTTCTTGAATTAATCAAGGCATAGGCAGCGAGGAAAGGTCACCCCACTTTATAAAGGTGGTAGGGAAGTGGAGTGTTAGAGACTTCACCATACAAGATCCAGCTTTACGAGGTAGAGTGATAAGTTTCCTTCCTCGGTGCATTTGCCTTCCTTTAACTTAAGACAAGACTCAAGTAATCTGTTCGTAACCGAGTCTACAGCCGATACGAAGAGAAATGGTGACAACAGGCATTCCTGCCGCACTCTAATAACCAATAAAGCTAGAGATTAAAGAGGGGAGGGGGAAATAGATATGAAAACTACTCAAGAAACCAGACACGTCATTGACTGGGACCCACAAGGGAAGAGAATAGTGGGGAGGCCAGCGCTAACGCAAAGACCATCGATGAAGGATGAAGCCATGACATCCAGAATCTCTTTTCCAGAGCCAAAAAATGAGGGTCAGACGACTAAGAGTGCAGGTGATGACGAGGAACAGTTGTAGCCCTTTGGTCCACCTGGAACGAGAAAGGATTAACAAGGTTAAAAAAATAGACCCATTATACAAGAATGAACAGAGACGATGTCCCCCTTGTGTTCCCTGTGGAGTATAGCATGACCACTGCGGCTGATCGCCTTGCAGGAAGGGTATTCGTATTCTTTAGCAAGGGGGGAGGGTTTCTTCAGCCACTCAGTTCTTAGGAATAACAAAAGAAGGGATGTTTTCTACTTTTTTATTTTTGTAAAGCCAGTTGTTCGAGTTAACGGCTAGCTCTAGAAAGGTAAAATAAAAAAAAAACCAAACAAACAGACAAGCGAACAAATTGTAATACGTCTTACTAGGAGAAAGGACAAGAAAAAAACACCTACGTTGCGGCCACAAGGCCTTCGTCAGGGACAGACAAACAAACAAAAAAAAAAACAGAAGGGAAAGAAAGTGAGAATTAAGTGGAAAACTTAAACCTTTATAAAAATAAAAGAAACATTCCCTGATGTGTGTCACATGTTGGAATTAAAATGTCTGCCACTGAACCGGAAACCGGAAGTGGATAGTAAATTCAAATCATAAATAAAAAGTAATGAAAGTAAGGACTGGAAAACTCAGTGAGGGAAAGTAATATTATTTTTTTTAAAAAGGGAATAAATATGGGGAGAGAAGAGGGAGAGGTTACTCTCTCTTTTTAATTAAAAAAAAATTGTTTGTTTAATCAGGAGCCTTATATAATACATAATTTTTAGTCGGAAATTTTAAGGTAGCTTTTATTCTTTTGATTCCACAATAATGCAGTGCACCATAGATAATTCCAGAGAAGAAAGAAAGAATTAAAAAGAGCACTGCTCTCTCAAGCACGGAGCACAAGGCGACTAATGAGGTTGTGTATAAGGAGCTGGCAACCTCATCATATGAAACACATTGCTACAGAAACTATCGTTGCAAGAGCATGTGCCTGCTTAGTGCAAGCTTCTGCAAGGAGATCGGCTACAGTGATGGTTCCATGATCCAGAAGGAGTGTAATGGAAAATTATGATGATACTACAGTACATACATACAGTCGGCGTCTGTGGCCTAATGGATATGAACGCAGTTTCATAATCCAGATATACCAGGTTCGAGACCTGCTGCAGGCGGTTTGGTAGCAGATCGCTTTGTGTGGATTTTTAACAATGGTATAAGCGCCGTACCGTTCAGAAAGCAATGGCAAACTCATCATCATCATGTGACGTATTCTTTCCAGAACGTTGTCTCCATTACAGCTGCTCTGAACGCATCACGATTCTGGGCAAGTCGACCTGCATCAGCCAAAGACAAGTTCAGACTCTCTGTGATGTCCTGGGTCCACCGTCGTCTAGGTCGACCCCTTCCCCTTTTTCCAGGGACCATGCCTTCCATCACTGTTTTTTCCAGGCTATTATGTCTTTTTATATGACCGAAAAATTGCAGCTTCCTTATTGCGATGGTATTTAGGAGCCAATGTTCCTGTACGTTTAGTGAGTGCCGTACTTCTCTGTTGGTCTTTTTTTCTGTCCAGGGTATTCTCAACATCCTTCTGTAGCATTTCATTTCGAATGATGTAATCTTTTTTGCAACTGTTTTATTGAGTGTCCAAGTCTCGCAGCCGTATGTTGCCACTGGGAATATACATGCTCTGATCAGTTGTAACTTTGTTTCTTTGCTTGTGCCTTGCCATAGGTTTTTCATCTGTATTAGTTTATGTGAAGCAATTGCAAGTCTTCTTTTAATTTCTACTGCACAGTCGCCAGAGCTGTTGATGATTGATCCTAAGTATTCGAATTCATTAACACTTTCCAGTTCTTCGTTATCAATTTCAATTTTTGGTTTGGTCTTTACTTTGTCTGTTGTCAATACTTTGGTCTTCTTGGTGTTTAGGTATAGATTCTGGGCCTCGCTGTGTTTTTTGGTGGACAGAAGTAATTGTTCAAGTCCTTCTGGGTTGGTCGATAGGAGGACTGTGTCGTCAGCATATCTGATTTCCGGGATCTGGTACCCGCCGATGTTAAATGAGTCAAACTCTGTGTGTTCTTGGTCATCTCTTACATTTCTCATGATATTCTCGGCATAAATGTTAAACAGGTAAGGGGAAAGGGTACAGCCTTGTCTTACTCCTTTCTGTACTTCAAACCATTCTGATGTTTCCCCCTCTATTCTTACGGCTGCCTGTTGTTCTTGGTACAGCAGTGCGATGAGTTGTATAAGGTAGTTTGGAAATCCCATATTTTTCATAATAGCCCATAACTGCTGATGTTGTACACAATCGAAAGCTTTGGTGTAATCAATGAAACAAGTATGTAGGTCAACGTTGAATTCTCTACACTTCTCTATGATGATCCTCATGTTGAATATATGATCTCTAGTGCCTCTACCTGGTCGAAAACCCGCCTGTACTTCGTTTATTTCTGTTTCTAGCTTTTGTTGCATCCTTTTCATTATGATTTGTAATAGTATTTTGCTGGCATGGCTTATAAGAGCTATAGTTCTGTAGTTTGTGCACAGTTTCAGGTTGCCCTTTTTTGGCAAGGGTATGTAAATTGATCTTTTCCATTCCTTGGGCCAAATTCCGCTTTGCCAGATCTTGCAGCATAATGCATGGTATATACGAGCACTGCCTTCTCCTCCTGCCTGTATCATTTCAGCTGTTATTTCATCACAACCAGGAAATTTCCCACTTTTTAAGTTTTTGATTGCGTTCCGGACTTCCTCTATGGTAGGTTCTGGTTCACGTTCCGCTTCATTCATGACGTTGTTATCTGCCGCTTTGTTTATTTCCGTATACATTTCTTGACAGTACTCCTTCCATCTGTTCAGAATATCTTTACGTTCTGTTAGAGTGTCGCCTTTCTTGTCGTTTATTGCTCGAGGTGATGATTTAAAGTTGCTGTTCTTCAATGTTCTTACTTCAGAAAACATATTCTTACTCAATCCCTGCTCGCGCATTTCCTCTATTTTCCTGCAGGTGTCGTTTATGTATTGTTGTTTGTCTTGTCTGACTCGTTTTTTAATCTGCTATGTGTATTCCTTGTACAACTCCTGATTTTCTGTATCTTTTTTGGACTTCATTTTTCTTCTCTCTACCACCAACTTCAGTGTTTCGTCTGAGATGTATTCTCGTCTCTTTATACTTCTTTTAGGAATTAACCTCTGTGCATTTGTAATATAAACATCTCTGATGTTATTGGCAAGTTCATCTGGTGTCATTTCCTCCTGTACTGCCATAAGAATGTCAAATTTGTTCTGAATATCGACACTGTACTCTTCTGGTATGGCGCTTGTGTCATAACGTATTACTTTGTCGCTTGTAATGACTTTTTTCAATTTGATCTTGAAGTTTGCAGCAAGAAGTTCATGGTCGGAGTCACAGTCTGCTCCTGGGAGCGTCTTGATGGATGAGATACAAGATCGCCACCTTTGTTGTATTAAGATGTAATCTATTTGGTTCTTGCTTTTTCCGTCCGGTGACGTCCATGTATATAGTCTTCTAGGGTGTTGCATAAAAAGAGTATTTGTGATGACTAGGTTGTTTTCTAGGCAGAATGTTGTCAAGCGTTCTCCTCTCTCATTTCTCTGACCCAATCCATAACTTCCCTTCACTCTTTTTTCATGTTCTAATCTTTCGTTTCCAACTTTGGCATTAAAATCTCCCATTATTATCTTAATATCTTGCTTATTTGCTTTCTCTAATGCGTGTTGCAGTTCATTGTAAAAATCTTCAATTTCCTGTTCTTCAGCAGCTGCTGTTGGCGCATATGTTTGTATAATTGTGATGTTCTTTCTTTTCCCTTTCAGTCTGATTGTGACAATGCGGTCATTTATGGAATTATATCCTAATAGGGAGGCAGCTGTCCTTTTAGACAGGTAGAAGCCGACGCCGCTCTGACCTCCTCTCTCTTTGCCTGAGTATATGAATGTTCCTCCTGATGGAATCGAAAAGTGTCCCTGGCCCGACCATCTGTGCTCTGAGATGCCCAGGATATCGATGTTTAGTCTTTCCATCTCGTTCTTCACTATGTACTGTTTTCCTTGGTATAAGCTTCTGACGTTCCATGTTCCTATTTTGATTATTTTTCTAAGACCGATGACATGGTTTTCCGTGGTAACACAGTCAGGCTTTTGGCCGTCATCACGATTACCTGTACTGACGCTGCCAACGATCTCTTCCCCAGTTAAATATGATCTGCCTGGCCTGGGGGCCTCACCACCAGATCTTTGTGTAGTATTCAGATTAGCCATTATGGATTTCTTGGCATTGTACATCCAGTAGTTTGCCATTGCTTTCTGGATGGTTCTGGCCGCTTACCATTACAGTCCATGGTGCGCCCTCAGCCCGATACCAGGCCTTTCCAACTCCTGCCCTAGAAGCCGTTGTCAAAATAGTATTGATCATCCGCCCATTCGGCCAGCAGTTGTGTGTACTGTTTAAGGGGGACCTCCCTTTTTCAATTTACTCATGTAGTTCTGCCGGCCAGTCAAAGCCGTTGCCCGGGGGGTGGCGCTGCCGTACACAAGCAGACTCGAGGAGCCATACATGAGCTGAACTGGAGTGGGGGAACCAAATAGGATCCAGGCCATCCTCAAAAAGAGGAAGTGACTGCCTCTCACCGTGAGGAATGGCAAACTACTGAATGAAAATAATTGCCTAGAAAAATCACAAACAGCCAATTAAAAGCTGGGGTTGATTGCCACGTCCTGTAAAGGATAAGCAACTAACTTTTTTTTTTTTTAACAGTACATACAGTACATATAAGGAGCCGCGGTAGCATAGTCCTTAGTGCACTGGCTTCCTAGCTCAGTGGTCTATGGTTCTATCACCAGATGAGGTGGGATTTTTTTAGGCCGCAAACAGCTCCTGGGTCGACCCAGCCCCCAACTGGGAAGGTTAAGGCGGCCGGCGTGATGTTGAACACGTCACCCCTACTGTGCCGATGGTCAAGAAAATATGGGCCTAACACCATATTCCCAATATGCCTCAATGGGCGTGTAACGGGATACTTTACCTTTTACCCTTACAGTACATATACACACGCAGGTACCGGAAAAAACATCCCATTTTTATGTGTACGTCACTCATTTCGGCGTATTTGAGGACGTTGACTAGCCCTTCTCCCAGAGGGCATCTCGGTCAATAAGGATGAGAACCACTCGCGTACACCCAGAAGATCACATTGCCAGTCAAGACAACACATGCAGATGTTTCATTTGGACTCCCAGTGTGGTTGCTGGTTTCCGCGAACTGGGAGACCAGCGAGGCGCAATAAATAATTTACTAAACGTTACTCAAACAAAGAAACATCGATTCTTTTGGAATAAAGCTTAATGAGATTTGTTTAAAAGTCAGCTTCGTCGAAATACTCAAAGGAAATGAAAATGCGTGGCCAGGTATTCCATCACAACCTGACAACTTTTTATATTTCTATTGTCAAATGTAATACCGGTATAGGAAGAAGAAAAAAATATAAAAAGCAACGTTTTTGCTAATGCTTGTTAAATTAAATATAATTTTACGTTTTCGTTCTAAGTTGCTCGGAGTTAACAAACTGTTCTTTCTGTAACTTCCATTTTTTGTCTCCCTTCCTGAAATTTTATTAATTTTTTTCCTTTTAATTCTTCTGAATCGCGTTTTCTTTTATCTTTACAGTGTTCGTGCGATATGTCTCATACTTGATAATAAACAAAAGATGATGGTGTAACACTGTTACTCAATAAACGCTTGTTCGTTTTAATTGTTTTATTTATTGTTTAATTATTTTTATTTTAATGGCAAGACATTCAGCGGATGGCACGAGACATTATGACTTGGCATTAATTTAATTGAAGTCCTTTGCTGCTTGGGCACCTGGAAGATGATGAATGAAACATGAATCATCTGTTTATGTCAAGCAAACCTGGTTACAGTTTTTTATATTATTATGCAGTGCGTTTTTTTTTATTTCTAATTCTAGCATTCCTCGTGTGGTCAGCTTAATGAAATACGCATTTCGCAATATGAGAACTTCATTAAGATTATATAAAGGGGTGCGGCCTAAGCCGAAGACCTTGGAATCATATGTTTTCCATTATCTTAGTTACGGAACCGGCCACCCAACTTCATAAAGCAGAGACCTAGTATAGTGAAGTCTCTAACACTTCATTCCCCAACGGTACTACCTTTACTTTCTTATCTTAGTCTTATTCTTTCTTTGGTCCTTGGCCACCGACTGACAAAGCATTCAGTGACCATCACGCCTGGTGGCGTCCTGTAAAGCAGCAACAAACTGTCTCCACTTTGCTTGGTCAAGCAGCCATCCTTCGTGCCCCAGCTCTGATTAATACTCTGCGTCTCTGCCTCCACAGTTGTTCACCAGGTAGTTCTTGGCAAGCCTCGCTTATGCTTTCCTTCTGTAGTCCGTAGCATGGCAGTTCTGGTGATAGTGTCAAGGTCACGTCAGAGGATGTAACCAACTCGCTATGATGGTGCTCATCTCTTCTTGGTGGTTCCGAGTTAGCAATTCTTCGTTAGTGATAGTGTTCAGTCAGAAAATTCGAAGACTTTTCCTTAGGCGGGTTGTGGGGAAAGAGGGCAGTTTGGACACTTCCTTCCCCGTCGAGGCCAGCTCCATGACGTGGAGATGGGGCTCAAGTACAGCCACCAGCGGCCGAAAAACCAAGACTGGCCAGGCCCTCCTACACTCGAGCAAGACCACAGTCTGCCCTAGCAAGTCAAGGTGCTGAAGACGGAGGTAACCAGCCAAGAGGCGCACCACAGCAATCAGGATGCCACGCACACACGCAATGGAAATATGCCTATATCTACAAAACGTTATGGCACTCGCCCTGTGACGGACACTAAGGCAGGTGCAGTGCCGGGCCCTCTGCCTCAAAAGGGCCCGCCCTTACTACTGGAAGTCCTTCTCAGTTGCCCCGTGGAGCCAGGAGGCATGAGAATAGAGCTACTGGCCAGGCAAAGCAAAGACACTTCTTTTTCTGCTACTCTCCAGCTTTCGGCACTGTATAGAATTATACAGCTCTAGTATATTTTTAATGATGTGTTTGTACCATACTGGGAAGGTTTCCAGATATTGTTTAGATTGGCAAAGGTTATTCTGTCTTTATTCATTCTTATCCTTAGTAAGACACTTTTTTTCCGATCACTTCCTCATTTTTTACACACTTTGTGTCCCCCCCCCCTCCCCCTCGTCCCCCCCCCCCAATGTCACGTTTCTCTTTAAACATTCATGCTTGACTGTCATAGTTTTTTCTTTGTCTAAAGTGGTATTATTAGTTTTTTAAATGTATTTTTGAATTTTGTTTGAAAAATTAATACTTTTTAATTATTTTTAAATTTTTATTTTTAATGTACATAGTATATGTGCGTGTGCCCAATAGGTTAAGCGATTAGAGCGCTTGCCTCTCCCGGCAAGTTACTGGGTCCCGGGTTCGAGACCTGGCAGAGTCACGCGCCAGTCCACCTAGCTGACAATGGATATCTGACTGTGCTCTATTATTCTGATTATTGTTTTAAAACTTATTTATTTATTGTTCTAGTATTTTTTTTTAGCGTTATTTGTCTTGCCATTTCTACTACTACTTTTTTTTTGCAGTCCGCCTTTTTTTCTCCCAGGAAAGTCAGCACACCCCAAACCGAGTAAACATGGTAGCAGTTTACCATCTCTTCTTAACTGTGCAAACGACTGGGAGATGGCGGTAGACCTACCTGGACGAGGGGCATATCCAGATAGTATCAGAAAATCGCGGAGACGGCCGGATATAGTGCTTCATTCTTCAGCAACGCTTCAGGTCATACCGATTGAACTGACCGTGCCATTTGAATCCAGATTAGACGAGCAACATTCGTTCAAAGCGGCCAAGTATAGTGATCTGGCCGCGGATCTGAGACACGATGGGTTCACTGCAAGGGTCATGGCTGTTGAAGTGGGCGCAAGAGGGCTTGTGGCTGCATCAGTGTATGATCTATTGAAACTGTTGGGGCTGAAGGGACAGTCGAGAACAAGGGCACTGAAGAGGCTTAGTGAAACTGCCGAAAAGGCAGCAGGCTGGCTGTGGAACAACCGCAAGGGGCAATGGAAATCGTGACAATATACGCTGCGGTACAGAAAACACCAGGAATTTTTCTAAGTCCACAATACGCTGAGTTTTTAGGCGTATAGTGAAAGGGCGGTGGCTGAGAGGCGACAGGTGATGTATACTATAAGGGGTGTCAGGAAGAATTTCAGTGGCGAGCGCGCAGTGTCAAATCTCGTCGGCTTCGCGCAGGTGACTCAGTGTGTGTCCGTAGTTGTGATGTGCTACGGAGCGAACGGAATAATTTGTCTTCTCTTTGTTACTTTCACAATTGTCTCCACGGCTGGCGGAGTTGTTGTTGCCGAGTTGTTGCAGGGGCGGCCATTAGCTTTTACAGGCGGGTCGGAGAAAATTAGCCCAACGGATTTGTTGAGAGCTTGATAGTCAATTGTGTAATCTGGGCTTACTGTTCATCTTCTTAGAGCTTCGTGCCCTTGATGTTAAGTACGCGAATGTGGGTTTAAATTAACTTGTGACCATGATAATGATGATTGAATTCCCAAAATGTTCATCGACTGGATAAGTCATGGCGAGAGTCCAAACAAACAATTTATTATACATCCTTAGACATCATACGTTGATCATGAATGATATCACAAATATAAATTAGAATCCTATGTTGAATTAGCTATCTTGCATATCAGTCCTTTGTCTCATAGGCAGGACGACATAACTATATGCACGCGTGGTTGGAAAAATCCAACGACCGACAGTGAGATTATGCGCCTGGCACTAGTATAATTAAAGAACGACTGTTAATTCATCTCGACAAGGTTTAGTCAATTACTAACCTGTAACTTCATCTTTCTTCATCATAACAAATGGACTGACCCATGTCCATGAGAAAATACAATATAACCGTGTGGCTTTTCCTGCCCGACACTATAAGAATATAAAGACACGTCTTCTCCGTTTGACGGTCATTTTAAAAAAGGGTCCCGTTTCTTAGTCACCGTGCGTGACTACCAACGCTGAAACGTCACAGCGTTCACTAGGCCAATAATACTTTTTACATTACATTAAACGTTGCAACCCCTAAAATCGTATGCTGCTAACCTCTAGCAGACAATGCCAATTAATCTACCGTAACAATTCCCTGTCCACCGGGGGAAAAAAAATCTATTAGATAGATTTTTTTTTTCAAAAACCTATCTGAATGAATACCAAAAAATTTAGTAATATCAAAAAATTTAACAAAATTGCGGCATATGGCCTACGACGTTCTGTCTAGAACCAATGTCGTGGTCATGTCGACTAACTAACAGTCATCTAATATATTAATGATCATATTATACATAAATGTTATACATAAATTTTTAATATGAACTAAAAGAGAATGGCTAATGTTGATATCTAATTAAATAATTAATTAACTTAAAATATGTCGCAATGAAATGTCACGTCAGACTAATTTAAAGAGTTAAAATTAAACTAATTAATTATATTGAGTGTGGAATAAGAATAAAGTTGTTGAAAATCTAATGTAAGAAAAATGAAAGAAGATGTTAAAGAGAGAAATAAATAAATAAAGAATAAAGTAGAGAAAAAGTGATGTATAAATTTAACTTAGTTATGTGTGTTGGACATTAATTAAGTTTAGTATTAAGTTGTTAATACCTATCTAAATTAACTAATTTAAACAATAATGTAGTATGTGATGTATCGACATAATTATTAACTATATAATATAATAGTTACATACAATAACATTATCTAAGAATCATGTGAGTTCTTATTTTTCTTTTTCTTTCTTTCATTTTTTTCCAAATTTCATTTTTTTTTTTTCAATATTTGTCTCACTTTCTTTTTAATTTCCATTATTTTAACGTACTTAATTAAAATTAATTAAAGTTGGATAAGATGATCCATACGTAGTCTTGATCCTTGTGAATTCCAATTAAAAACCAAATGTTTATGTGTAGCAGTTCATAAGTATCGACGTTATTGACAATAGTTCATGTCGCATACTGAGTTCATTTGATAGTGTTTTCTATTATGTTCACTTGATGCACGGAAATGTGTCGAATAGTTTTATCAGTAAAGGATTTCAAGCAAAGTACTGGCGTAAATACGACGATAGAGTCAATTGATTTCATTCATTTCGTATCTTTAGTAAGCAGATACGTGTATTATAGGCAATTGTTTCTGTCTATGTAGAACAACAATGATAGTGCTCTTGAGTAAGTATCTGTAACGTTACTTTACTTCAGGACTCGACATCAGTAGGATTTCGAGATAGAGTATCTGCCAGGACGTTATCTGCACCTGTGATGTACTCAATTGAGAAGTCAAAAGGTTGTAGGAGTATAGCGAATCTGGTGAGCTTTGGACTTTTATGATTCGCTCGTCGTAGTGATGCTACGGCTTTCTGGTCTGTCTGTACTACGAACGGGGCTCCCAGCAGGAACTTTTCCAACTTCGTTATCGTCCACACCAGTGCTAAAAGTTCGCGGTCGACAGTTGAGTATTTGACTTCTGGTGGTTTCAGTTTCCGTGAGACGTACAAGTTTGGATGGAGGATGTCGTCATGATATTGGAGCAAACATGCGCCAATTCCGTAGTTACTCGCATCTGTGCGGAGAAAAAACTTTTTGGAAGCATCAGTGAGTCTCAAGATTGGTGGATTTGAAAATATGTTAATAATATGTAGGAAAACATTATTACACTGACTAATCCATGTCACCTTCACTGGCATGTCCTTCTTCAACAGTGATGATAAGACAGCCGTGATAGATGACAAGTTAGGTACGAATCTACTGTAATATTGGACTAGACCTAACAAGCTTCTAACCTGTTTCTTCGTTTGAGGAACGGAAATGTTTAAAATTTTAGAAACAGTACTGGGTAGTGTTCGGATATATCCTGCTCCAATAATGTGACCCAAAAAAGTTATTTCGTGAAACGCTACTTGTAATTTTGTGGGTTTAGCAGTCATATTGTTCCTTCTTAATGTATCCAAAACGTATTCAAGACCCCAAAAATGTTCCTCAAAAGATGAACTAAATAAGCATATGTCGTCTATGTATGCAATAATGTCTGGTCTACCTGAAAAAATGTGTCGCATCATGCGAACAAAGGTAGCTGGAGCGTTAACAAGCCCAAAAGGCATAACATTCCACTGGTATAGACCTTGCGGAGTGGAATACGCTGTGTAGTATTTAGCTTTTTCGGTTAGTGGTATCTGCCAATAACCTTTAGTTAAGTCTATCTTAGTGAATATAGTTGCGGTCGATAGACGTGGCAGTAAGTCGTCGAGAAGTGGATGTGGTTCGCTATCAACTATCGTTTGTGTATTTAATTTTCTATAGTCGACGCATAGTCTAATGTTATTGTCCTTCTTTCGGACAATAACTAATGGGGATGAAAATGGGGAATTACTAGTTTCAATAATTCCTAAAGATAACATCTGTTCAAGTTCCTTAGTGGTTTTAGTAAGAAAGTGTAGAGGAACAGAATATGGATGTACCCGTATTGGAGTATCATCGTTAAGAGTGATGTCATGACTAGTGACTGATGTGCGACCTGGAACATCGGTCAACACATCTGGATAAGATTGTAGAAGTTCAGCAATCTGTTGATGCTGTTGCGGTGTAACCGACGAAGAGATGGTTACGTCCCGCCAAGATTCACTAGGCTGTACTACAGGTACAGGTAAAGCTAACTGTACCTCAGGAAAAGAAGATTCTTCTTCCTGGATAACAGACAAATTAGAATAGTGACATCTAGGTACGACATTGTCATCTAATTCATGAAAAATAGCTTGTAGATGTTCAGGTCGAGTATGAAATTGTTTGAGCATATTTATGTGGAATATTTTATGATGTCCCTTAATGTCCAAGACATAATCAACATCAGAAATCTTATTGATAACCTGGTATGGACCGTTCCACGAGATGAGTAGTTTATTATTGTTATGTGGCAATAACACATAAGCTTGATCTCCTGGAAATAATTGACGTAATCGTCTACTACTGTTTTGGAAAATTCTAGCTTTTTCTTTAGCAGCCTCAGATGACGCTGTTGCCATTTTGCAGGCATCAATAATGTTATTCCGGAGATTAATTACGTATTCATAGGATGACTGGGTATCCTGAGTCATCTCGGAGTCAGTCAATAAGTCTTTTATTAGTCCCATAGGACCTCTTGGTGGAGCGCCAAAGACTAATTGAAACGGAGAGAAGCCAGTTTGTTCATGTGGCACCTCTCGATAAGCGAATAACACGGCTGGGAGTACTCTGTCCCAGTCTTGTGGATGGTTAACTGTAACTTTATGTAACATCTGTTTGAGTGTGCGGTTAAGTCTTTCTACAGCACCATTACTCATTGGGTGATAAATGCTGCTGAGATTTCTATCTATATTCCAAGTCTTCATTACTTCTGTCATAGTTTCAGAAATAAATTGAGATCCATGATCTGACAAAAGTTTACTAGGAAAACCTACTCTAGAGAAGATCAAGTGTAGTGCATCAGCTACATCTGTGGTGGTGGTTGTTTTCAATGGAATGGCTTCTGGCCATCGTGTGCATAAATCGATGCACGTGAGAATAAATCTATGTCCTCTGGCTGATGGTAAAAGTGGGCCAATAATATCAATGGCCATCTTGTCAAAGGGTCTCACAGATATGTCACAAGCCTGAATAGGCGCCGTGTGAAAGGCTCCTCGTGCTTTCACTTCTTGGCATATCGTACAGGAGCGTACGTACTGTGAAATATCACGTGACACTCCTGGCCAAAAAAACGAAGATAATACTCGAGAACGTGTCCGAGTATATCCCATGTGACCTGTGCACTTAGAATCATGTGCGTGTTGAAGTATGTAATGTCTAAAAGCAAAAGGTACCATGACCTGCTGTCTTACATGAGTTTTATCCATAAAACATCTTAGTAGAATGTCATTTTTAAAAATAAACCAATGACTATTATTATTGTTCATAGCAAGATTGCCAACTTTGTCTACCAGTGCAAAAAATTTTGTTAATGACCTGTCTTACTTCTGTTGTGCAGCAAAGGATACTCGGTCAATAGCAGAATGAACCTCGACACTTTCATGTTTGTCTGTTTCCTTGTTTTCAGTGTCCATAGTCTCTAATTGTTTCGTATGTGCTCTGGTTATTACTGCATTTCCGATGCATAGATTATTTTTTTCCCATTCAATAATCTCTTCTGGTGTGCAATCTTTACTTCCGTGTATGCATCCCACCATAAGGTCGGCAATTGGGTTTCTTAACATGCATGCTTTAACGTTGCCTGTGAAAAAAGGTGTATTAATATGTATAATAGCAGTTGGATAACATTCTATAGTTCCTCCAAAAGTCATACACCTGACATGTTCTCCAGTTGCACAATTTGGATGAACAAGTGACTGACGGATTCCGATCGTTGTCGATCCAGAATCTCTTAAAACTGAGACGACGGATCCATTAACTTTTCCTCTGTTGAAGATCAGCGAGCCTGTTCCGTCATTGACTGCTAGACTGACTTCCGGTAGAATGTGTCCGCAGTTCAGAACTGTCTCTTTTGCCTTCTGAAATATAAGATTACATTCTGAGCAACTATTTGCCACGTTATAATTCATTGCATAACATGTAGATGAAGACTGTATTTTGTTATTAGTAGGTGAACTCTGAACCCCAGGGGTTGTAGCAGTAGTAACGGCGGCCCCTGTATTATGATTATACTGTGTCGATCTACGTGAATGAGACCGATGACGAGAATAATTATTTGAATTATCCCGTTGTCCACTATTGTAACTGTTATCTCGATGTCTCGAGCTATAATTATTGGTGCTGTTCCAATTGTTACCATTATTAAAGTTATATGATCGATTATAACTTGAATTACGTGGATTATTGTTGTATCTGGACTGAGGTGAATAGTTTCTATTTTGTGGTCTTCCTCTATTAAAGTTATTGTTAAAGCTATTACGTCCCTTATGAAAATTAATGTCATAGTTTCCCTTGAACCTACCTCTGTCCACACTGTGTGTTCTAGGTTTGTTATTACTATGATATGCCATATTGGAGGCTACAGGAAGTGGTTCTCTTATTAACGAGCCAGAAATGTTAGCATTCGGATGAGCGGTGCAGTAATTTAAAGAAATTTTTTTCTAACTCATCAATAGTTTCTAGTTTCCGTTCTTGCAGAAAAGCAAAGAACGGTGGGCTGACAGAAGATAACACTTTATCCCTCAATAATAAATCGACTAACTTGTCATAAGATTTGTTGACACCTGCTAGTTCAACCCATCTGTTAAAAGTGTTGCGTATGTTAGCAATAAAACCTGTAAAGTCTTTATTATTATCTGGCAACAAACTTTTGAAACGTAATCTACATGCCTCTTCGTCCAAATGGAACCGACGTAATAACAAAGTCTTAATGGCCTCATAGTCTGTGGCTAATGTCGGATCAATATTTTGTGCTGCACTTGCAGGTTCGCCATCCAGAAATTCCTTGAGTTTAAGTGCCCATGCTGTTTTGTCAAGGTTATTCACCTTACATATCATATATCCTCAAAGCGCGCCAGCCATGATGATAAATCGTCTACGTGTAACTTGAACGGTGGTAGTTTAAAGTAATAATTGCCCTTAAGTCGGTTGGATGAAGATCCCGATTGAGCATTATCATTTTGGCTTGCTGTAGCACCCTGCGAATTAAGTTTTGCTGTTTCCAATTTAAGCCGTTGCAATTCCATTTCTTGCTGCAGTATGATTTCCTGTCGTTTCAATTTATTCTCTTCTTCAATCCGTAGGATTTCATCTCTTGCCACCTTTCTTTCTTCTTCTTGTCTTAATTCTTCTTTCTCTGCCTTAGCAATCGCTTTCTTTTCAGCCTCTTTTCTTTCAAGTTCTTCCATCTCTACCTTATATTTCGCAAGTTGTTGTTCCGCAAATTCCAGGAGTGCATCTCCCTTTTTATTACAATCTTTTCCAATTTTAATGAAATGATCCAAGGTAAGCATTCTTGACGTTAATTTATTTAAGTACTCAATCACTTATGTCTAGTAATCACTAATAGAGTCTATGTAGATCTTTGTAATTACTCAACGAATGAATAATCACTACAAGAAATTGCAATATTCCTGTACTGTTATTTATAAGTTCCACAAATCTATAATATTTTGTAAAAATATTATATATATCAACTAATATCTATCATAAATAGTTATGATAGTTAGTTATATAAGGTGCTGAAATTATATCATGCACTTAATATTAGTGTTCAATAATTATGGGTATTATCCCTAAACAATTAGGTTATTTAATCTTAATAGTTATTAAGTTTACACTTTAGTAATGAGAAAATGTACTAATTAACATTTAACTAGTCTTAATATGTTATAAAGTTATAATAATTAATCTTGGTATATTATGCCATAATCATGAGCTGTAAAGTACATTGCCCATTTCTTGGACCACCACTGCAAATAGGTGCAAAGTCCCTAATTCCTCCTTAAAAGTCATAAAAATTTAATCATATTCATATACACTATTATTAATGAAGAAATTATAGCATTAATATTAAATTATAAAAGGATGAAATGAAGACAAACAATACAATGTGTTAACCAAGGATTACAGAACAGTATTACCATAAGACAAGACATTTTCACAATAAAAAATGCATTTATAACTAAGTGGTGTAAAACGGAAGTGAGATATTAAGAATGAACTGAATGGAAAATTAACCTGCGTACACAAAAATTAGTGACGTATACATGGACTCATTGACGATTGTACAAAAAATATAAACTGAATGATAGTAAGGTCAGAAAAAAACACGATAGATTACAAACGTTGTTACAGAACTGAATAAAAATTAGAACCAAACACACTAGAATACCCCAATTATAACTAGACTGGACATCTAACATGTAAGGTCAATTAATTGCAATTACGAACGAACGAAATTCATCGGAAGGTCGTCGATGGGTTCTTCGTTAAAAGCAATTAACTAACGGCCTTAAGGAACATTCAGAATGAATATCGGCATCCTCAGAGCCATGTTACTCATTCCAAATCGCCGCCCATCCATACCCACAAATAAGGGACAACATCAACGGAAAAAACAGATATAACATAGATATATAATAAGTAGCGAGGACATGCCTGCACAGCGAAATGGACTTAGTATTGTGCTTTATGAAGGACAATCGTCCTAAGACTAAACTTATCTTTAAAAGGCTCCGGCGATGTCAAGTTCATCAACGGACTAGATCAATGCCTAGTACTGTTTGCTCTTGATTGGTTGATAACCGTATTCAATCGTCTGGTCTTCTTGATTCTAGTAAATCTTCATCAACTTGGAATGCGTTGACGGTTGTACTTTCAAAGCGCGGCATCTACGCATGATGCTTCCTAGCAGTTGTTGCCGAGTTGTTGCAGGGGCGGCCATTAGCTTTTACAGGCGGGTCGGAGAAAATTAGCCCAACGGATTTGTTGAGAGCTTGATAGTCAATTGTGTAATCTGGGTTTACTGTTCATCTTCTTAGAGCTTCGTGCCCTTGATGTTAAGTACGCGAATGTGGGTTTAAATTAACTTGTGACCATGATAATGACGATTGAATTCCCAAAATGTTCATCGACTGGATAAGTCATGGCGAGAGTCCAAACAAACAATTTATTATACATCCTTAGACATCATACGTTGATCATGAATGATATCACAAATATAAATTAGAATCCTATGTTGAATTAGCTATCTTGCATATCAGTCCTTTGTCTCATAGGCAGGACGACATAACTATATGCACGCGTGGTTGGAAAAATCCAACGACCGACAGTGAGATTATGCGCCTGGCACTAGTATAATTAAAGAACGACTGTTAATTCATCTCGACAAGGTTTAGTCAATTACTAACCTGTAACTTCATCTTTCTTCATCATAACAAATGGACTGACCCATGTCCATGAGAAAATACAATATAACCGTGTGGCTTTTCCTGCCCGACACTATAAGAATATAAAGACACGTCTTCTCCGTTTGACGGTCATTTTAAAAAAGGGTCCCGTTTCTTAGTCACCGTGCGTGACTACCAACGCTGAAACGTCACAGCGTTCACTAGGCCAATAATACTTTTTACATTACATTAAACGTTGCAACCCCTAAAATCGTATGCTGCTAACCTCTAGCAGACAATGCCAATTAATCTACCGTAACAGTTGTGGATTAAAGTTGCTACCATAAGTGAAATGAGTTCATTTTCGATACAAGACAACAGGAGGCTGAGACGCTTGGGAGTCATGACCCAAGTGGGCCCGCCCCCTTAGAGTGTAAAGGAGTATGTAGGGCCGAAACACTTGTCGGACGGGGGGACGACTTCTGATGATCAGATTGCTTCCTGTTGTATCGCTCTGTAAAGAGTTTCCTATCTTATTTTTTTTTTAATTTTCTTGTTTTCCATCCTGATTTCGGCGCCATTTCTTATTTTGATTTACTACGGCAATCTCCATTTACGGGCCGTATTTTAAATAAAGACATTTACAGTGTAGAATTGTTCTCACTTTCTTTTCTCTGTTGTATTTGTTAGTTTATTCGTGACGAAGATCTTGTGGTCATATCGCATGTAATTTCTTTGTCCTTGCTTTGCTTTGTGTGTTGTTGGTGTCGTTAGGGACATGTCCTCATTAAACGTTGAGTAACTTGCAGACAAATCAAGCAAATTATTATAGAAGATCTGATGTTATCCAATACCTGACCATGTATCACATAATTTTCCGAAACCTTTAACCTTTAGTTGTTTCTAAGAATCTCTGATGAAAAAAAGAAAGAATAAAAAAGGTAAAGGATCCCGTTACACGCCTATTTGAAGCATATTGGAAAGACAGTGTTAGGCCCATATTGTCTTGACCATCGGCACACTAGGGGTGATGTGGTCAGCATCACGCCGGCCACCTTAACCTTCCCAGAGTTGTTCTGGTACCCAATTCATGAGGCTGGGTCGACCCCGGAGCCGTTTGCGGTCTAAAAAATCCCACCTCAACTGGGGATCGAACCCTGGACCATCGAGCTAGGAAGCCAGTGCACTAACCACTGCGCTAGCGCGGCTCCAAAGAAAGAATAGGCCTACTGTTAATATGGTAAGAGGCGGCTAATATGAAAATGTGCATGGTGGTAGCAGCTTCATCATGTAAGGACATTGCTACATAAACTACTACAGTAAAAGTATATGGATGCTTTAGTGCAGGCATTCAGCCAGAGGACCATCTGCAATGGTGCTTCCAGTCTCCATGGTGAGCAAAACGGGAAGTGATGCTGAGGAAAATACAACATAATTTAGTTGACTTCTTCTGATCTACGAAGTGGAGGGAAATTTTTTTCTGACATTTAGTGGCCTTTCCTACAGACGGACATGACGTATACGAATTGTGTTCCTTTCTTAAAGTGGAACTGCATGTTGCTTAGATGACGCGCCATTGTGGATCTTGTTCTATTAATAACATAAAATTCCACTGTAGTGCTGTTAGAGAGTGCTGCAGTTGCCAGAGCTGTAAACATGAATGATTTCATGACGTCTTTCATTTTTACTTGAGGCGGACACATAAATGTATGAAGGTATGAATAATTAGCATTTTTTATAAAAGTGTATCTGACAACATATATTTGTATTCTCATTGTATTATAAATAAAAACATGGAGAAAAACTTAAGTAAAATTTCATATAATTACATATATTCAATGTTGTTTGCTGTTTGATTGTTTCCCTTGGAATGTGGGTCGAAGGATAATTACATCCCTTGAAAAGATGAACGCAACAAATTCTGTTTTTTTTTTTTTTAAACTGTAAAATATTTATAGTAACTTCGTTCAGAATAAACAAAATGAGTTCCTAGCATGATCCTTAGTCTTTTGCACGTGCTGCAGAATGCAGAAATGTTAAAACGTAGGCTTATTAATCTTTCCCCGTCTTTGTTTTGACAGGCAGACTTGTTCATTTTCTAATATTTGTGAACACCTTTATTCCATGTGACGTAAATAAACAACTATTATTTCGCGATACTAATTAATATTTAATGTCTCACGTTTTCGTATCCCCAGCAAAATCCCAACCAACATCGTCACAAAAACAACCAATGTACCGGTACCGATCTTCACCATCTTTACTGACTGAAACTTCTGAGCTCGTTTTACAAATCCCCCGTCTAATTTTAGTTCAAAAAGTATTTTCAGCAGTCTGCAGGCCATAGCTTGTTTAGTTTGGTGTTTTATAATGATCCAGTGTGATTAAATTTTTTAAAGTAACAAATTAGTTTATCTTTACCCCTTCCGTTCCTTGTCCGACATCCCAAAGTGACTGGGTATCGAACTTTAGACATTTATGTGTTGTTATCGAAGTCTTCGGTTACTTGTTTTTCATTCCCTATTATTTGATGAGTAAAATGAGGAATCGAATATTTCATTGTTGTTTGAAAAGGGCACATTGTCTTTCTGAGTTGAAAGCTATCAGATTTTCGTTGTTCGAATGGATTGACTGCAGTCTAGCCTGAAAAACAAGGAAGAATAACATTAATCTGTTTTTTTTTTTCTGCAGTCGGCAAGTAAAAGTGCGCGAGTGTTTTAGAAGCCGACTTGTTTGTCATCCTAAATATCTAATATTGCTTTGGGATTGCATTTCCCTGAACGCATCATTTGTTAGCTTCTTAATGTTGCATGAGTTAGTAGCAGCAGTACAGTGAATTAAATAGCGGAAGAGCGGTTTTAAAAAAAAAACCAAATGCCCAAGACAACACATTCGTATTTTACTTATGTTTCTGTAGTTATACTTCTCCACAAAAGTATATGGCTGGCCTGTTTCCAACTTTCCTCAGTCGCCTCTTATTAACATGTTTGGACTTTAGACAATGTTCTTTATTTTACCGCATTGGTGGATATCCCGAGCTATGTAGGAATCTAAACTGAAAAAATAATTTTTCCGCCCCCCACCCCCACTCCTTTTTTGCTATAAGTACTTTCTGTCTTCTAATATAAAGACGGCATCGTGCTGGACTATGTTCATTCCTTATCATGCATGATATCGTGTTAAAAATATGGGCTAGACTAGTTTCTTATCATATCTGCGATCACGGTAACACGTGGGCTATTTTCTTTTCTTCTCATGCAGGAGATCGTGGTAAAATATGGGTTATATTCTTTTCTTGTCGTGCAGGTGATCGTAATAAAATGCGGGCTATTTTCTTGTCTTCTAGTGCAGGAGATCGTGGTAAAATAGAAGCTATTTTCTTTTCTTCTCGTGCAAGAGATTGTGGTAAAGTGGCTATTGTCTTTACTTGTCATGCAGAAGATGGTGGTAAAATATGGGCTATTTTCTTTTCTTCTCGTGCTGAAGATCGTGATAAAATATGGGATTTGTTCTTTTCGTCTCGTGCAGGAGATTGTGATAAAACACGGACTAGTTAGTTCCGTCTCCTAGATGAGATCGTGCTGAAACATGGACTCATTTAATTCCTTATCGTGTTGGGAGAACTTCATAAAACATGGGCTATTCTATTTCCCTTTCATATAGGAGGTCGTGGCAAAACATGCTGTCTATTACATCGTGTACAAGCTTATAACTCAATAACACTTGTACAACATGAAAAGATCATCAGTATGGACCTGATTTAAAGAACTAAACAAATAACAACGAAATAAGAGGCGAAAAAAGACATTGTCGCTGGAAAGGGCAAAAATTAAAGAAACAGGTCGATAGCATTGTAAGACGGTTATTGTTCTGGAATACCCCAGGTAAGAAAAAAACAGGGAGACTAATACATGCAGGCATATCTGGAGTCATCCTTATATCACCACCAGCTAAGCACAATGCTATAATATACAGATGTAGAAGTGAATCTCTGTCTGCAAGGCTAATTACACACTCATTGACTCTTGAAATCATCCACACACTTCCAGGGATTCCCCCTGTGGTGAAACATGTAGAGAACCAGCATTGCATACTAACCTTGGAGGAGTCACTTGAGTCCCAGACCTAACTCTGGCTTTTACCTGGTTGGCTGCATACAGGAGGATCTCACTGTGGACCCAGGATATGCAGGATGAGCTGAGAAGTGGCTCTGTGTAGGACGTGACAATTATTTGTGAGAGCTCAGAACCAGAGCACAGTATTTTATCTCTGCATAGTTGGAGAGCTCCCTTAGATGACGGGGAATGCACAGTATGCCACACGCTTCTTACTCCTAGCTTGGGACCAGATGTGATGATCCTTTATATGCAAGCCAAGCTCGAAAAACTTGAGCTCATGACTTCAACTCAACACGCTTCGAAATGGCAGAAAAATGACAGGAGAAGCCTAGATCTACAGTGTAGATAATACCAAGGTGACTTCAACTTTGTATTTGCTGCAAAAGAGCAAAAAGCTCAGCAGCCCTAGTTAAACAATAACTACTACAACAACCGGGAGACAGAAGGAAACTGGAGACAGACATGAAATGGATAAATAAGATACGGACAGAACTTGAACCCATGGCACAAAACAGCAATGCTAATTGGAAAATTGATGAACGTCTATAGTCTACAGTAATCTAAAGGATAATGTATGAATTTCCCATCACGCACTATCTAGACACATACACAGACGAAAGAAACCAGTTGCTTAAGTAATGTAGTATATTCTCTTCACTAGATATTTAATATAATTTAGTCGGTATTTTTCTAATCAGTGGAACTTGATATTCCCAACAGATACTTTGAGAGTCCACCCTTCAAAGTTTTGTCATATCACGTTGCAAAAATGTATTGTCTCTTGTTCTTTCACAATGCACAATTATCAAAGTTGACTGTCTTGTTCGGTAACGAGTACGAATACGGGGCAATGACCTGCATGTGACTACAGAATTGGAAGAACATGGCGAAATGAAAGAACAATAATGCCTCGTTTAGCGTTACCACGTATGGCGATGTTTCACTAGAGTGCTCTTTAATTTTGATCAAGCTCTGAGGGAACCAAGTACGTGGCGGATGCGATAGAGATTCAGCTGATAAAGAGAGCTTTCTTCATCGTTAATCCAACTTCCAGCCAACGTTTCTTAACAATTGTCTTAGCTGTATACTTGTGCAACTACAACAGTCGTAGTCGCTAGGGATGACCCCAATTTCAAGACGGTCTCCAGAAATTGGTTCGGAAAGAAAGAGACCTATTTTAGATAAGGACAAGAAGAAGAGAATGCAAATGCTCTCCGCTAGATAGTGTTTTCTAATACATTATGGAAAGTGTTCTATTTCCCCACGACCTTACCTTCTGCCCTCATATCTCGATAAAAATAGAGCCCCCAACCTCATCTAAAAGAAGGATTTTACCAATAGATATATACTTAACACAGACCGTACGAGTGATACATTAACGAACTAGGAAATGCTCAGCTTGGATGTATAGTTTATTAGTTAAATATTATACACAATAAGGTTAGCAGAAAACAAAAAGTGATGATGGTGAACGACAGTTCACACACACAGATGATATGTAAATAATGTAGTTAGTTAAATATGAGGGTGAACCTATGTGAATATTGAAATGATGATGTGATATATTAAGTGTTACAATACTGATGTCCAATCTACATTGCCTATGTGTCTCTCAATTCTCCTCCATGAATGATTAATCACAGGTTTGCATAGACTGTCCAATGTATGTGTATGTTATGTCGTGTGGGTTATCTCAAAGACGAGGACGTACTGATGAAAACTTTTGTAGTAACGAGAACTTGGAAGATATCCTAACCTTCCCCGCGTCTAGCGTTGACAAACCGTTGACAGTCGTCTCAAGAAAATGTCTGCTGTTTGATCTCGGAAAGGCACTGACTAGACTAGAGCTCTTCACGAAATGATCTTCTAGTAACAAATGAGTTTCAAGCAATGAAGCTGGTCTGGGTGAATTTCTGGTGTGCAAAATACGATGATTGTAGATGAATTCACTTCATGCACTGTCGTAGTGAGTAGCTGAATTGGTGATTTGAGCTTGTTATCTTGGCGAATGAACTTGTGACTAAGTGATCTTGATATATGGACTTCTCAGCTTGTGAGTATGTACTCTAGCATGTCCTGTCTTATGAATTCTGCTATCCGGACGGACGCTTTACTAGTTTCTTTCCGGTTAGACGTCAAACACTTAATGTGTAGGCTCAGACCTCTGCTGGACTCCTTTTCCTTTTGCTAATTCCTTAAGAACACTATAAAATTAAACTCCAAAAATATGAATAAAATATCCACACATGAACGAAATATTAGAACAGGCTATGCTTTGGGAAAAAATTCTAGCTCCGCATATCTTGGAAGCTCCGTATTGACTTCATCGGAAGTCTCGTTATATTTCTGGATTGCCAAAGTGTCGGGACCTGTGTCATATGACTCTCCTCCCTACTCCAATAGCTAGGCATCTATCTTGTCCAGTGACATTGACGTACCCTCGTGCCCTTTCAGTGCATGTCATTGGCTTAAAGTGGGTGGGTTCTCGCAACCAAGTCTTTACTCCGTGTGGAACATATCCAGTGTTACATGTTGCAAATCGCATTAATGACCCCTGTCTACGAAGCACTTTTTGTGTGGTGCCTAGTTCGCAGGGAGGATAGTGTGTTTCCCTTTCGTAGCTAGGCTGTGGTGCCGTTCGGAAGATCCAGGGTTCGGTTCTTCGGTAAGCCACTCACTTCTGTTGTTTTTCTGTTGTCTAGTTTTCTACTTCTTTATTTCTCACGAGTGCCTGAAACATACCTTTATGTGTGTAATATTTATTTAAAGTAGAACTGACGTATTTCGTCCAGAATATATTACTAAAATTAGTACTTGGCACCACATGATTTAAAAAGCCATTCAGTCTAGTGCAGTGAAACAATTTATAAATGAGATGCAATACTGTTCTAACTATGCTTCAATCATTCAGCAGCAAATCAAGTAACCAGTTTTTGTTTCGTTAAAATAGGGTGTTATAATCTTTCATTTTTAATGATAGATTAAAATAAGAATATTAATTATTACCCTTTAGCTCCCCACGTAGCATAAGCCTTCCACAAACCTACGCCAAGTCTTCCTGTCACGTGCCATCAGCTCAAGTTCTTTCTAACTTCCGTGTCATTTTCATTTCTGTCTCCAGCAGCTCTCTTCTTCATGTGTTTTTGGTCTACTTCCGCTTTTCTTACCCTGAGAATTCCAAAACACTGACTGCCTGGTAGTTCTATCATCAGGTTTCCTCAGGGTGTGCCCATCCATCTTCAGTGTCTTCTCATCTTTCATTCCACTGGCATACTTGTTTGGTTCTTGTCATCAGTTCCACATTGGAGACTTTGTCGTACCATTTCGATGCGTCTATTCTACGTAAGCACCTATTTATAAAATTCGGTGACTTCCTGGTTATTGTTTTTATTGTCCTCAATGTTTCAGAACCAAATAAATACGACTTATTTGATATTTGAGTTCAAGATTCTAATTTTTGTGTTGGGCTTGATTTCTGTTGATTTCCACCTAGTTCCTTATTCTTCCTCTTTCGCCCCTTGACTTCCACATTAATGACTCTAATAAAAGTAGTGGTCATCTCAAGGTTCATCACATCTCCAAAACCGTTTTTCGGTGAGAGAAGTAGGTTGTTGCCACATGCTACTCCGATCACTGCTGTATGCTGGTCAGGACTGCAGCAGATGTTCGGCTAGTGCCACAGGTGCAGATATCTGTTGTACCAATGCTGTACTTGAGGTATAGATGCTACCTCAACCTAGTTCCCATTGTAATGAAAATTTCTCTTGGCTTATGTACTCTTATTTTGAAAATCACTGTTTATCTCTCCAACTTTGTCTATACAGCTGCCATGGTATATGTATGATTCTACATCTTGTGGGGATGTTTCTTCCAGTGCAATGTTATATATACTATTAATACTGCTCTATATAGACCCCAGCAAGAGAAGCTTTCTTTGCATTAGGAAATATATGGAGATCAAGAGAAATCAAGTACAACACAAAAATAAGAATCTTCAACTCAAATGTCAAGTCAGTCCTATTGTATTGCTTTGAAACATAGAGAACAAAAAACACAAAAAACATTTACAAACATTAATAAATGGGTGCGCGTATAATAGAAGGATTGAAATGGTATCACAAAATCACCAATGTGGAACTGATGATAAGAACCAGTGCCAGTGGAACAAGAGATGAGAAGAAGACGCTGTCGATGGATAGGACACACATTGAGGAAACCTGTTGATAGCATTACAAGGCAGTCCTTGTTCTGGAATCCCCAGGGAAAGAGAGGCAGAGGTAGGCCAAAAACACACGGAGAAGAGAACTGGAGACAGAAGTGAAAACAATGACGAAAACGAAGAAAGAACTTGAGCTGAAGGCACGTGACAGGAAGACTTGGCATGTGTTTGTTGAAGGCCTTTGCTCCTTGGTGAGCTAAAGGGTATTGATTGATTGATACAGACGTCAGTACACATTCATTTTCCACATTGACTTTCGCTTATCGCCAGTTCCAGACAGAGTAAGAGTCTACACTGAGCGACATTCCTATTGTTAACCCATACTTTTTGAATGGGAAGTACACAAAATCATGCTGTTGCCTAATAAGGTGCTATTCTGTAAATATGATGTGCCCAAATACACGGTCGATGACAATCTTGGTAAAGATTAAGATACGGACCGTGATTTAACACTTCCTGCAGATGGACTTTGTTGATATAAACTAGTACACGAAAGTAATATCTTGGAGGAGATTATAATGTTAGATCTGCGAAGTAGTGAATTTGTAAACATGATCGAAACGGAAGAAGCAAGACCTAATATGGTTATGGAGTTTGAAAACCATATCCTATGTTGTTATGTAGTAATGTTCTACAGGAGGGTAGTGGAGGAATAGACCCCGACCAAATTCAGACACTTATTTGCAGTTGGTTTGGCATTTGAGATGCTTAGATAGACTGCTTCTGATTGGACTTCTCCTCTAAGTAGCAGCCTGGGTGTGTAGCAAAATTTCGCTATATTCTACAGCGTGATAAGACTACTTCACTGACTTCTAATTTCATCAGGAAGGAATCACAGACAACAAAGAACACGGAATGCGCCCTTGCGGTGATAGTCCTCAGCTGCTTTTGTTTCTGGTGTTCCTTTTGACGTTTTCTTCTCTCTTCTGCTTGCTGTGAGAGCTTCTTTTCGCCCAATCTGAGGTGGCACCGTAGGGAGCATCGCTACTTGATGTGATCGGCAGCGTAATCCTCCCAGGCTGGTGGATTTATGTCCAGTGCCTTTGTGTCTCTCTTGCACACATCTTTCTACCTCACCTGCTGTCGCCCAACTGTTCTTTTGCCATCTGCCAGTTGTCCGTACAAGATATCTTTAGGGATGTGACCAACTTTCACGAGGCGATGTAGCAAAGTTGATTTTGCTGGGGAGGTTATGATGGTATCCTAAAAAGAATGAAAAGGTGTCTGCTATAACCGTATGAGGTCAAGCAAATGTAGGTCTCTGACTCTATAGATGATGATGATGAATTATGTGCAGAGAACTTAACGCTACCTCCCTAGGTCTCACGCGGTCAATCTTCTGGCTATGGTGTATGGTGTACCTAGTGTCTAGGGGAGAAATGAATGATGGTACACAACAATCAAACACTTTAAGTTTCTATTAAAGAAGTTTATAACTAGCAGTTAAGTTTTTCTTTGAACAAATATTTACAATGTATTTTGCCTTTCCATTCATAGCTCTGTGGACAGATCTTTGAAAATAAGGACAAGATAGTTTACAGAAAAGGAACAATTAAAACTGTTGGGACAATCTGCCCAATAACTAAAAGTTATTATGTATTATAAATGTTCTTCCTGTATGGAATATTAAATTAGTTCACTTTAGTTATCTAATTTATAAATGTCCTTCCTGGATGAAATATTACAGAGTTCACTTTAGTTATCTACCGGGAGAGTCACTGTATATGAGGGCTGTAGTTCCTCATACCCCCATAAAATTCCTGTGTAATATTTTGAAACACAAGAAAATGTCAGAGATGCCCCAGATGTTTTACTCTTCATCTGAGAGTCCTTGTTGTAAGATAATACGATGGGTAGTTGCAGAAATTTCAAGTTCAACAATCGTCAAAGCTCCTACTGGATATTCAACAGCATATAAGTCTGGTTGGAGACTGGTTGGCGTTTATAAGCACTCAGCAGGTTTCCTGTCCCCAGCCGGCAACAGGAACATAGACCCTCTGCAACAAAAGGACACCCTGGCCTTTTATCTATGATCATTTATTCTAACACTTAATTCCCTACGTGGGTATGGGGTCAGCCTCGCGTGCCTTACAAATGCACTCGCCCCGAATTGTACAGGACTCCCACCTGGTTGTGACCACACCTCAAGTCCTTATAGTAGATACGCCACTGTACGTCCACATACTTTTCCTCCATACAATAATGTGGAGTAACCACATTTCCTGTGATATGATCTTCTCTTCTTTTCTTTACACTTATATTTGCTTCAGGCATGTTAAACAGTGTTCATTGAACACAGAGGCTTGCTAAACTATTTTAATACAGTAATATGTCAACATAATTATAACAACATACATCAGTCAGATACCGCTTAATGTGTGGACTCAACAATGTCTGCTTCCGACATGTCCTTCACTTTTTCCCCAAAAGCAGTATCTAACTTTGTAGTTGGACCAAACATATTAAATTTCATAAAATATTCTTACCACAATCAAGAAATATATAAACAAATGACGCTGGTTTTGTGAAGAAATGCCTCAGCATCCTCCGAACTGCACAGACTGTGAATTTATTCTTGATTTAAGTTTAAAATTAACACAGCTGTTTTTCAGCGTAACTGTATACAAATTTTAGTTCAACTGGCAATGAATAATCAAAGCCTTTACTAATATCTATCAGCACTAGCCAATCGTAACGTTCTACTACTTGAATTCAAATGCAGTTTTAATGAAAAACCCAAATAATTTTGAATAACTGGTGGTCGATTGGCTAGTTTGCTCTAGTCATGCCAAATACAAAAGATATTACGTTTAGGATTACATTTCTCCTACCGTTCCCCTTTCCCATTCATACTCTGTTCACCTCAAGCGAATTTGAATGTACCTCCCTGCCTCTTTTTCCAGCTCGCGTCCCCCTAACGTTACCAAAAACATGAGCAGGAACGCCAGTGTGTCTGGTCGTGTGTTCCTAGATATTAGTATTTCTTCAATAACTTCTCCAATACTGGGACTATCATATTTTTTAAAGTACATTCTTACCAGCCAACTCCACGTCATACTACCATATAATTCTTATGGGGAACTTCCTAATGGTTTAAAATTTCCAATTTATTTCATCGTCCATCGTCAAATAAAATTTTACACAAGTCCGCCATCTTCCTCTCCTTCATCTTGCGAGCATGTATTTTTTCCAATAACTACTTGTTTTAGTTACATCAGAAATGCTACCACGAGTAGGAAATAAAACTGTCTGCGTGGTTATGCCTTGGCTGGCTTTTTCGCAGTGTGAATATATGCGTTGCAGACTGTGTCATCGAAGCGGGGTTAGACGGGGCGGGTTTAAGATTTGCGTTACTAGTTAGCATTGTATCGTGTAATATTACCAAAAAATGTAAGGATTACTACTGATTTTGCTACAAAGTTGACCGAAAGTGTTACTTCAGATAGCTATATTGCGGCATGCTTCCGCCAATAGTTAATTGTAAGGCTAGACTACAAAGTGTAATCAGCAGATTGGGCAAAGTTAAATATTAGTAGTGTCTCTCGAAAACGAAACTAAAGCGTGTCAGACTTTTTCCGTAAAATCGTTCTATAGGCTTAGCACTGTGCAAAAGGCAGCGCTGCTGGCTTCGAAGATGCCAACCGTCAGACACATGCGGGCTAATGTATTTATTATCGTTTTATGCCTGAATAGTACTGAATTGAGCGTTTATTCTCGCATATTTTGCTACAGGCGATCATGGCCAAGCCATCGTAGTCTGCGCTGTCTGTGCAGTGTATACATACTATGAAGGCCAACACGTGACAGCACCTCGACATTTTGTGACTTAAGTTTCTTCCCACTGATGGTTTTTAGCGGTGCCGTTTTACTTTGTTGGCGGCCAAGGACAAATATATAACAATATTGTGATATTGTTTTCCAGTAACTCGTCACGATAACCAGCAGTTATCGGCTTTAGAATATTTTCTTTGCTAATGTGTAACTTTTATAAACAACCCATATACCTGTAGACAGAAAGTAAGCCAACAGGAGGGTCGCCTGTAAACAAAGACGATGATAAGGTTAATGGTCAGAGAAACGACAAACAGATAATCAACACAATGACACTCTGGTTTTTTTTCAAATTAAAAATAAGTAATTTGATATATTTTCGCATTTCGGCGTTTATTTATTATTATTATTATTCTTTTTTAACCGACTGCAAGTAATATCTGCCATTCAGTGTCAGATACTTCGTCATTAGAAAAAAAAAAAAAAACCTATAATCAGTGTAACTTTATATGTCACGGTGTCTAAAATGAATGTAACTGGAAATTGTAATTTCTGAATGTTTCTGTTTCAGTGTAGTTAAGTTCAGTTTTGTTGTTTCGACTGGTGGAGACTTTTTTTTTTGTTTGGACGGAAATGCGGAAGCAAATTCAACATCATCATCATCCTCGTCATCATCTCTATCATTTTCATCATCTTTATCATCATTATTTTCCTTTGCGTTCCCTACAGAGGATAGAGAGCCACCACAGCAGCTGGTCCGCCTCACAGGAAGCATGAACCAAGTATTCACGCGCATGTGCAGTAATGTTTTTTTCTTGCAATTCTTGTTACATAATGTGGTTGCCAACCCCATCCACAACCTCATATTAGTGGACTAGTACCCGGATGTGCCTGTGGGTACAGTAAACCTATTGTTTCTTTTGTCTCAACAGAGCCGCGGGCCCCCCCCCCCCTCCCCCGGGAGCTACACGGAAGCAAACTGGGGGCTAAGATAGTCTGAGGGGTTATGAGACAAAGAGTATTTATGGTAATCAACAAGTTTTGCGCCAAAAAGTGCGCTTGTTGTTCAAGGCAATGATATTACATAAAAGTGAGAATTAAACATATTGTTAAAAAAAACAAATTAATGAAAGTGATTCTAGCTGTGAATCGATAACGAATTAATCATTAACGGGTAAATCACTAGCCAAATCATAATTGTGCTGTGCTTTTTCTGCTACAAGCCCTGATGACAGCATTAGATTCTCCTGTGGTAATTTTATTAATTTTCATTTTGCTTTAGAAGTATTGAAACACGGAAACAGTGTGGCACGAAAGCATAAAAGCTTCGTCTATGATGAGCAATGAGGGTTAACTGGCTAAATATATACATATATGTGATGGAGACACTTATTCATACTTACCCGAACATCTTAATCTAAATGATGAGACATTCCAGAAATGTTGTCACCGAAAAGCAAGAGAGACAGGAATATTTCTTAACAAATAGGAATATTTCTTGACAAACAGAAACATCCGGCGCCATGAAGCATATTGGGAACTAAATGCGCATCGTTTTAACAGGCGCAATTTAGTTCCGATCCTGAAAAATGCGCCATAAAAAAGATTGCAACTTGTGGGTTAGTAATGCAACTTAAGGATGAACAAATTGACAATTTTAATATATAAAATGTCAGTGGCTTATGCCAAATAGGAATAGAAGACCCCCTCCCCCCACCACACCCCTCACCCCACCCCCCTCTCCACCCTTCTGCTTTTTTATTATCGATCGTTGGACTAGCTTGAAACTCATACTTTTGTTTTATTTTGTTTTCAACAACACGAAAGTTTTCTTCCAACTTTTTTGGCCGAATACCATCTCCAATCAGGAATTGCTTACACGATGCAGTTAACAAAATATGCACACTATCATTGCGGGCAGACGCTGGTACTGGGTTGACCAAGTCCCCAGAAGAGACCCAGACACCATCATAAGAACTATGGACCCCAGAAGGACGGCGAAAAGAGGCATACCAAGGACAACCTGGCGGAGAACTGTGCCGAGATGTAAAGCATGATCCAGAGATGAGGCACTGCACGAAGGATGGCCACCGACTGAGCAAAATGGGGATAGTTTGTTGCTGGCCAAAAAACGCCATTAAGCGTGATGGCCTTTGACTGCTTTGTCAGTCAGGGGCTAATGATCCAAGATGAAGAAGAAGACGAAAGTGATCATATATATATATAGTTTGCAACATTTTGAATATTTATGTCTATGCTAAGAAGACGATGGTGATGGGTAGGAGGCACATTAAGGAAACCTGTGGATAGCATTACAAAGCAGTCCTTGTTCTGGAACCCACAGGGTAAGAGAGACAGAGGTATACCAAAAAACACATGGATAAGAGATCTGGAGAGAGACGAGAAAATGATGAGGAAAACGTGGAAAGAGCTTGAAGTGATGGCACGTGACATGAGGATTTGACATGTGTTGGTTGAAGGCCTATGCTCCTTGTGGAGCTAAATGGTATTGATTGATGTGTGTGCTAGTCAATACAATAGTTTTACGTCACACGTATATGTATTTCTCATGTAAAAAACGTATTTGTGCATTGCACCCACATGCAGTATTTATGCCATGCATTCTCTTAAGCACTACACCGGTAATATAAACCGTATGAAAAAAAATGCAAGAATAGGGTTTCACCTTGCATCCTGGTTGACTTACACTGCTCCTGTGTTGTCTTGTAATCCGACCACGGAACCAATGCTCGAGAGATGTCATCATTTCCTTCAGACTTGTGCGCGTGTGTGGTGGAATATGAAACCTGTGATTTCAGGACTTTGTGCCGCTGCTTCTTGCTGTTTGTGGTGTCGATGTTGAAATGTTATACGCATTAATTATTATTATTGTTTTGTTTTTAAGGAAGAAGTAATAGTATGTAAACATGTTTCTCGGGATGAGGTGAGATCAATAGAATTTGTTCTAAATGAAAGAAATATCGTCCATTGCAGTGTTTCCCTGTCTGAAGAACTCCTGGTAAGCCTATCACTTCTGTTGTTTTTCTGTTGTCTGGTCTTCTACTTCTTTATTTCTCACTGAGTGCCTGATAACTACCTTTGTGTGTTGTTTGTTTATTTATTTACTGTTTACAGGCCTCGGGTTTCCCATCCTTATATGTTTATGTATTATAATAGTAATGTTGTTAACTAAAAACAACAGGAGAGATCATTGCAATTGGAAACTATGGAAATCAAAAGAAATCAAGTCCAACATAAAATAAGAATCTGCGTCTCAAATGTCATACAGTCCAATTGTATGGCTCTGAAACATGGGAGAATCACACAAAAAACAACCAAGAATGAATTAAACAATGAAGGGAGAATGAATTAAACTATGAAGGGAGAAGAATTAAAGTCAAGAACGTAAACGTTTTACACCTGCAGCACATTTAGAAGATTAAGAAGTTAAAATAGGTAAATACAGTATCATTTGACTAATTACATACCATCTCTTTAATCACAATATTTTGTGTAAACATACTGTTATCATTAATATGTTTGCCTTGACAGCCTGTGTCCTGAATATATACTTTAAGATTGATTCCTTCCTCGCGTGAGCGGTACAGAAAATTGACCATGAGCAACAGCTGCTTCCGGTAGATATACATCTGCATGATCATGTGATTGCCCCTGTGTTTTGTAGATTGTTACGGTAAAAGCTAAAATAACAGGAAATTGGCGACATCTCAAGATGACATGAAGGCTCGAGTCGCTTGTCTCTAAACTGATGCGTGGAATGTAAAACTCGTCCGCCTTAAATACTTCCTGTTACAGGTTTTTTAAAATATCTTTAACTAATGAAAATCAGTCCTCTGTCTTTAGTTTAAACACAATGTTAAAGTTAAAAGAAAATGAAAAGGTATTTGGTTGCTCTTTCATTATGAAACTAAATTATTACACTTTTCAGTTTTTCTTGACCGGTTACTTGTAAAGAGATATGTGAAATCCGAATAAAGTAGATTCTTGGCTTCTATATGAGATAATTAAAATTGGTAGTCAAGCTAATGTTCCAAGACAGCACAGTGCAATGCGTTATGTTTCCATATTTTCCCGAAAAGCTGGCGGGGTTGGTTCATTGTTCGTTACAGACGTTAGACAGTTAGTAATATGAAAATTTTTATACCCGTTTTTTTAATATGGCTGTTTTCCACTCTTTGAATATCTAGAAATAGGTATTTGCTTTTCGTAGCTATAGGCAATTTCGACTAGTCACGTGATAAAAGAAGGGTCTTAATCTGTTTTATTGTATTTTTCCTAGTACTCTTGTACTCCTTTGCCTGTCTAGAATGTTCACTTGATATGGGGGAAAAAATAAAAGTTAGGAATAGAAAAATATTGCTACCTCACATCTACAGTTTAATGTTTTGTCATTCATAGTAGCTACATTACATAGTAGCTACATTACATAGTAGCTACATTAACTCTACTTGAAGCGATCAAGTCCGACAATAGCAACTTCAACCTATGTGCTCTCCCTTGCTACATAAGATAAATTAAAAGTGTCGCTTTTGTATTTACAGATAACAAATTTAACAATCAATTATAGTTAACAAGGTTAAAATACGGTTCTTATGAAACAATGAAGCACTGATGTTTTCATCACTGGTTGTGACTTTTTTGTGGCTATCGTTAAAAAAAAAGTTCTTTTGCTGGGCATGACAGTTATACTTAACTGGCCAGGTGTTGACGATGATTTGTTGTTGGTGTTGGGTTCCGTGACTGTTGGTTCCCAAAGGCGTTGTTGGCTGCTCCGTCAGTCGTCAAATTCTGTGGCGGTGGCACGTCGCTGGCGGAAATACTCGGGTAACAACTCCAATTGTCAAGGCAATCATCTTCAAGACCCGTCTGATGTTGGCGTCTATCGTAGACTGTTTGCAACGTGAACCACAGACTTGGAACACAAACTGATGCCACAAACTGATACCACAAACTGATACCACAAACTTGTACCACAAACGTGTACCACAAACTGGGAGAAAACAAATGCCTCTTCTAAGGATAGGGTCTTCTGACATGAGAATCAGGCACCCTCCACTTCTATTCCACCACTTCATCTTCCTCAGAAAATGTACCCTCTCTGAGCATTAATGTTAAACCTAATGAGTCGGATGAAAGGGCCTTTTTTGAACAGCAGAAAACGACAATTGCATTATTTATACATACAAAATTATTAAATTTTAATATAATGAATATGTGCACCAGGGTGTCATCATCATCCACTCCCTGCTCCACGCGGAGCCTAAGGCTACCTCTGCTTTTGGGTTCCTTGTGAAGCAGTCACCAGCTCTTGCAGTGGTGGTTCATGAATCCAATATTTTTATATGCTGAGGTTGCCAGCCTCGTATGAACCACAAGCAATTTACACATGGTATATGCAAAAATATAGAATAATAAAATGTACAGTTTACAACTTACCCCGATCACCAGGAGTAAATTTACAGACACGTGCATAGAAAAACTCCCGCATAGTGTCAGGCCACTGGTTTTAAAAGACCGTGTTACATGTGGTCAATGTATTACTTTAATTATAATCCCACTGTTATTCTGTATGTAGGTTACAAGGACTCGTGGTTTCCAGTACTACAGTCTTTCTGTCTAATATCAGAAGATCCTCTAATACCTGGTCCTGTCCCTATGTTGGAATCCTGTTTCTGTTTGTTATCATGGCGTCTGAAATGTCTTCTTGACGAGATGGAAATTCAGTGAAGCAGTCCCAAAATGTTGCACATTATAAGCGACATTTTCATTCACACGCCCATGTTGTTTCGTTGGAAAATTCCAATCAAAAGTAGTTTTTTTAAAGCACTTCCATGTCAATCAAACAACGAATTAGGGTCCGATATCGGTAAAGTTCTCCCCCCCCCCACACTTCCATCATCTGTAGAACATTCTGCAAGACACATAAGTCATTTATAAAACGCAATCTGCCTGTCTTTCATGATCATATAAAGTCTCGCTTCTTCCGTTTCACCTGTCATGTTTACAAACTTACTACTTTACAGATCTACCATCATATTCTCCTCCCAGATGTTATTTTCTAGTAATTGTTTATTACAACAAGGTCTGGACAGAAGCGATCACGCATCTTTCCGTGCTCTAAAATCACATTTGTTATATTACTATCCCCGTCTTAATCTTTAACTAGATTGACATCTTCCGACACGCCATGTGCGAACTGACAACTTATATCCCAATAACGTGTGTCCATTAATATTGGAACCTGTGAAAAACATCGTTTGTGTACCTTCCCAGACAAAAGGTCTAGGTTAACAATATGAATATTGCTCAGTGTAGACTCTTACTCCATCTGGAGCTAGCAATAAGCGAAAAGTCAATGTGGCAAGTTTGCTCTGCACAAACAGAAGTCAATGTTGTTTCAAAAATAGGTCATGCGATCAGATGAATTAAGGGAATGACAAAAGATTATAAGAAAACCTTGAACTATGAAACAACTTCAAGGTGCGGGTGAGAGAAAGGAAAACGAAGAGCATAGACAAAAAAACTAAAAGGATGGCACAGGAAAATGTAAGTAGAAGTTATACCCTCTTAGCCCAAGTTACAGTACTACGTGGCCGTAAATAATTTTTTGGCAAACAGGCGATAACAGGTTAATAAACGTCTGAACTTCCATCACTAGATTACAGCGCTAAAATTCATGAAACCAGCAAGCACGTAACCGTCAACGCCGACTTAGCGAACACTAGTTCACCTCGGTTTGCAACAGGAACAGGACTACGCGTTTAAGATCTGAAGACAAAGAAAGAGCCTCTTCTTCTTCTTCTTTATTCGCTCTCAAATAACCACATCTATCTCTCTTTTAAAGCTGGTAGGCCATCTCAGGTTTCTCTCATCACCATAAAGCTTCTCCCTCAACTGCGTTGGAGAAGGCCACGCTGCTACCCTTCTCGTCTCATGGAGCCAACAGTTCTGGAGTAAATGTTCTACTGTCTGTTTGTCCTCCCCACATGGACATACATCTGTCTGTCCAATTTTCAGTTTGTCGAACATATAGTATCTTAGTCTGCCATGGATAGTTCGCAGTCTTCTTCTTCTTCTTCTTCGTTCGCCCTGAAAAGGACGGTGGTTGCGTTGTGTCTGTTTACGCCGTAGCTGTGATATCTGCACCTTTCGGTCGACACATCCGACTTCTGCACGGCATTTTTTAGGACCGAGTTTGCCTTCCCATTGCGATCCGTGCTCGCTCAGCCAGACTGCACTGCTGCGGACTGTTTCCAGGACCACCACGTGGAGGTGGAGCACGGTCTTGACCAGCTCTGGTTCGCTGGTCCTGACGCAGGCAGTCAAGCTATGAGTCGCTGACTGCGGTCTCTATTGCTGCGTCTTCTGGTCCCGTTCGCAGTCTGAATATTATCTTTTAATCTCTTCTTGGTAAAGTTTAGTTTGGTACTGCATTACTGGACTCTGGATGCACCTTCTGGAATTTTTGTCTATAATTTTATCTCTGATTATGGCTTTTATCTCTTCATATGTGGCCCTGTCTTCTGTTTGAAACAAAGTGTGAAATCCGAGACATGTGAATCGTAAATAATAACCTTAAACTAGTATTTGGGCAAGCACTCATAAGAAAGAAGGAAGGAAAACATTAGACAACAGAAAAGTCCCTATGTCAGGGCAAGTAACTAACATATAACTTATTCTCCAGACCTAAAGGTCTTTTATATTTGGACATGCGCCCTAATATAACCGGCTAGGTTGAACGGGACGCGCCTCGCCAAAACGAGGCAAAATTTTATTTAAAAAAAAAAATAAAAAATAAAAATCTTACATCGGCTTACTTGTGCTGCAGTGGCTAACGCTCAAGGAATCCGTAAAGGAACAGCTAACAAAGCTGTTTTTGATTGGTTAAAATGATTGCTTCATGCTTTACCTCTTATTCTGACGTAAATGACCATCTTTGAGCAACATTAAGATAAGCAGAATTTCTGATAAGTAGTATTATGGATGGTCCTAGCGACTTCTACTTATCCGGACTGTACTGTAATTATAAAGAACTTTTTAGTATGAGACTTGAATGTATTTTTCATTTGGTATAGATGCTGAATTTATGGTATACGTATAATCTTGCCTACCTCGTGTGATGCTAGAAAATTATACTTCTGTACTTTTATTGTTCGTTAGACACCACAAAAACAAAACAAGTGTCACACAAACAAGTTTCAAAATAGTATTTATAGTTGTTGAAAATTTCCACGATATGTGACGAATACTTATTATTTATTGGAGCCGCGGTAACGCAGTGGTTAGTTCACTGGCTTCTTAGCTTGGTGGTCCATGGTTCGATCCCCAGTTGAGGTGGGATTATTTTAGACTGCAACGGCTACAGGGTCGATCTAGCCTCATGAACTTGGTACTAGAGCAACTCTGGGAAGGTTAAGGCGGCCAGCGTGATGCTGACCAAATGTGACAAAACGTCTGCACATACTCTTTGTTGTGATCTCTCACACCTTCAGCCCTCCGGCAGTATCCTTTCTTTTTCTTCATTTTTCTCACGCATCGCTTTTATTTGGCATAAATCATGCCTTTTCATTTGGATTTTCACTATTTTTCTCTATGCTGGACATAGCATGGTGAAGTCTCTAACATGCCACTCCCCTATGGCAGTATTTGCTACGGGAGTAATTCTTATCATATTGTGTCGCTTTCACGCTTCACGAAGACGTGTTAAGTTACGCCAGGTTATTAGACGGTCAGCGACAGTATTTTATCACAATATCGGTCTGACAATTTTTTCAAGCGACGAGGCATGATTATCCAAGGAGTGTTGAATAGAACCAGATTTGTTTGTCTAGCGAAACACATGATAACCCCGCACGAGGCGGAACATGACATAAGCGCTTCCGGGTCATCCTTGCTACACCAACATTACCGTCTGTGTGACACCTGTGGGCAGAGAAGAGTGATATAATCGCTTCCGGTCACTGGGTTAAAAGTAATCATGGATGTGTTCCATTTTAGACAATATGAGTCTACAAATGTGTTTGTGAGAGTGTATGCAAGACATCATATTACCATACATGGGAGATGTGACCTTTTGCAAAATTTTTCCGTGTAGGAAATATTTTGAAAGTGCCACGCCCGACCTGTTTGAAATGATTGGATCTTTCTGATTAGATTCCTCACAGCATTGAGGGGAATATAGCCTGACTATTTCGCAGTTTTAACACACTGTGATTTGCAAGCTCGCCAAGACAACATCAGACCTTCGCCAGAGTTAAGAACTAGATTCATAATTCCTAATTTTTTACCGGACCTTCTAATGGAGAACCAGATAAGACTTATAAAGCACAGAAAATCTCTTTCAGATTTTAATAAGGAACACCGGGACGAGGAAACTGAAGAAACACGGAGTCGGAAAGGGAATCTATTGTAGAATTACAGCATCCCAGACGCATGTAAGAGAACGACTCGTCTCTTGTATTCATCTGAGCAAACACGCCTGTAGCCAGGATTGGCGTAAGTGGTGATTTACATTTCATATTTTATTACTAACATGTGAACTAACATATATATGTATATATTACAATGTGAAGTTTAATGTGTGAAACTCGCAATTGGATGTCAAAGTCATTTTGGGCTGGTAACCTCAGTATCTAGAATGATGATTCATGAACCACCACTGCAAGGGCTGGTGATTGATTTATTGATAAGTTTCGTAAAGAGAACTAAAAGCATAAAGTAGTTCCAGGTTCCCTATGGAGCAGGGAGGAAAGATGAAAGAAATTATGTACATTCTAAGAATAATACTTACATTTTCAAAGCAGTGTAAATGTCCATATAAACATATTCACTGTACAATTAAATGTAAGTTTTCACGCTTTAAACCAACGTAAATGTCCATGTGAAAATATTCATTTTACTTAATAGAAGTTTCAAACTTTTCCATAAGTGTAAATATAAAGGAAACATAAATGAATTTATGTTGTGAACACTTTTCAAACAGTGGAGATGTAAAGGTAAAACAAATTATATCTGTACGTATAGCCTTTTCATTTAAATGTAATGTAAAGCTAAAGCTATTCAGTTTAAATGTAAAGGAAGTTTTATCCAGAGGGATTAAATTTAATTCTCATCGAGGGTAAATTCTGAAATGGGATGGTAGAATAGAAGAGGGGGGCACATAAATGTGTCGGAAAAACGCCATAAGAAGAGCGTTTCGTTTCCATTTATATTACCAGTTATTGGTGGTACCAGCAGAAAGTACTATCTCTGGAATCAAGTGAAGGTAGAAGTGGACTGACGTTTTGCGAGACGCCATCATAATAGCGTCTTATAGACAGACGCAGAACCAACTTAGCCGTTACTCCTTGAACGTTCTGGGAACGTACGGCGCCTGAACTTTGACCAGAGACGAGCGAGAGCAGAGTGAAAGGAACTGACCCAGCGGGAGAAGAAACTACCATTGGCAGCTAAGTGCAAATATCTGCTGCCAAAAGTGACCTCCTTTATTCAGTTAAATCCCAATCAAGTGATGAAACTTTTCCATAACTATTCAATTTATTTTCCAGCTGTTAAAACTTAAAGTGATTATTAAATTGTGTTATTTGTAATGTTACAAATCTAACTTCGATTTATTCCTTTTAAATGTACTACATGTTTGTCTCAGTCAAAGTTACTAAACCCACACTCTAAACAGAGCTATATATATACACACACACACACACACACACACACACACACACATATATATATATATATATATATATATATATATATATATATATATATATATATATATATATATATAATTATTATAATTCCACTGATTAACTCAGCGGTGGGGGCTTAACGAGCTAGAATAAACCTTTGCTAAATTCTTCATAAAAGTGTCGGCAGATTATAGAATTAACGTGCTTAATGACAGGCAGCATTGTTTTCGCTTATCTGAATATCTTATGAAGACTCCCATGTGATAGAAGCGTTACTACTCTTCTATCGACATTTCTGCCAAGAGTAATCTTGTGTAAAAATAGACTCCATTGAAGCCTATAATAGATGCTCTTGAGTTTTGGCCACTGTTGGACCACTACTGCAAAGCAGGGGAGGAAATACCGTCACACCAAATCACCCCTAGTGTGCCCAAGAAAAATAGGCCTAACACCATATTCCCAATATGCCTCAATGGGCATGTAACGAGATCCTTTACCTTACTTGTAATTTATAGTGGTATTTAAAAAAAAACGTTTGTTTATTTTATTTTCTACTGTCGTGGTTGAGTAAAGTGTAGAGTATTTGTCGAGTTGGACAATAGTAGTGAAATCGACAAGGGATAGTGGACTGACAGAGTTATAGATTACACACACAGAAAGGTGTAAATAGGAGATGGACTTGAGACAACCTGGAAGAAGATTTATCAAATGATCTCTCTCTCCAAGCCTCAACTCACTTTTACTGTCTAAGCACCTATTGCTCTCACTCTTTTCTCTTATCAAACATAGTCTAGACATTATAGTAAAGAGCTAAAACAAGTTAATTATGGATGGAAGGGTCGTGAACAGCGCGTTAATAAAAGTGTAAACTTTATTAAATGAAGAAGCATGTATGAAAATAATGCATCTCATCATACACAGCATAAAATTACATCAATAATCAAAATATTCATCAATAGTCATCAATAATCATCAATAACCATCATAATGCAAATACACACCCACAAACACACACACCACCAATACTCATAAAACCTGTAGAACACAGAGAAATGAAATAAACTGAGTGTCAGTACGTCCGCTTTCGTGGGACCAAATGTAATAGTCCAGAAAGTGTCTTACATGTAGATCCTTCAAGGTGAGGGAATAAGCCTACAAAACTTTCCTTGTTGGTACTATCATTAATGACCTCCAGTTGCGCGAGGTGGGCTGGAAGACTCTATTTACCTCTAGTTTACCAAATGAATAAAACTGCGTGTCAGTCCGTCCGCTTTCGTGGGACCAAAAGCTAGCTCCAGAAAAGTGTCTTACATGTAAGTATCCTTCAAGGTGAATGAAGTGAAATACAAAACTATCCTCGGTGGTGCTAAACGTTGGTGCCCTCTAATTGCTTGAGGGGCTGGAAGACGCTGTCTATCTCTCCTGCTGACCAAACAAACAAACTGAGCGACAGTCCGTCCGCTTTCGTGGAACCAAATGCAATAGTCCAGAAAGTGTCTTACATGTAGATCCTTCAAGGTGAGGGAATAAGCCTACAAAACTTTCCTTGTTGGTACTATCATTGGTGATCTCTAATTGCGTGAGGGGCTGGAAGACGCTGTCTATCTCTCCTGCTGACCAAACAAACAAATTGAGCGACAGTCCGTCCGCTTTCGTGGGACCAAATGAAATATATACTCCATGGGTAATGGAATTGACCTGTAAATCCAATGTAGGCGCTAACTTTGGTGACCCCTAATTTGCGTGAGGGGCTGGACTCTGTCTATCCTTGGTTGACCGCTCCTAAGTGCGAAGTTCTACATAAACCCAGAAATACACCAGACGAAGTTACCTGAGGACAAAGAGTCCCAGGCGCTGTTATCCGGCGCTATTGCTTGCTTGGCTGTAAATCCTGTTTAAACTGGTTTGGCTGTGGTTTTGGCTGAGTGCCCCGTTTAGGCACACAAAGGCGGGTGATATCAGATTCTGCTATAGACATGCTGGGCGGTTTTGATATTCTGGAAGCCGCAATGCTCTGACTGGTAATCCAATAGGCGAGTAGAGAACTACTACTGCATTGGAGGATTTCAGATTTAGCGTTGGCTCGTTGCACTGCGTGAGCTTAACTTGGCGTTGACAAAAAGGGTTTTGATTCAGGAACGGGTTTGACAACTCGTGACTGCTAGCTGTATTCAGAATCCCTCTAGAACGAAGAGAACATGGTGTTCTTCGCCTGACTGGAGTCTGCTCTAGCGATTCGGTATCCCTGAAACTGAGACCAAAAGGAGACACCCTTTACATCAAGCAACAAAAAATCACCTTAATGTTTTTTTTTATATAAAATAGTTATGCTCCGCTCCTTTCATTCTATCAATTATAGCATGTGCCCGCATAGGCTTAATATCTTTTGTACACCCATGTACCTGTCAGTAATCGTTCTGACAGCAACAATCTACTCCTCTTCTTCCAAATAAACATACAGCTGAATGGTTATGCTATTCATCTTACAACATTAAGTGAATTTACATAAACAGATTACAGCATTTGACATTACAAAATTAAGTCATATGTCCCTTTGGGGAAATATATTAACATTCCACAAAATGAGTACATAGAAAATGCTATGTTCTTGCTATAATAATACAGTTGTGGCTGTGTCATGAAATATTCTAATCCACATATATAAATTATTAGGTAAATATGAAGCCTAACAAATAAAATTAATAAAGAGAAGAGCAATGGTAAAATGACAGTGCTGTCACAAAGAATGTACTCGAAATCCCCCTTGTTTTCTGCTTCGTCTGCAAATTGTAACGCTTTCACGTTGATATAAAAGCTTACTGTATTATTACCCGCCTTCTTCAATGAAACGTGTGCTGCATTTCTAAGAAAAACATTGAGAGACTGCGTAATGACCTAAATTAATCCTAACATTAATTATATTACGTTACCAAAACGAACGAACAGATGGACAAAAGGATAGCGAGAGGGGAGGGCTGGAAATCAGGAACGCATGCAACACGCGACGCGCTATATACAAATGCTGGCATCACGCGTGTAAGTCTACAAGCACTAACTTTTTCAGACGGACAGTGATAAAATACACTACCCTTTCCCAGAGTTAGGTTTATAAATCATAACAGACTCTTATTAGAAAAGATAACAATAGATGGGTTTACGTTTGAACACATAACAGTACCCAGACAGCACATCTTCCAAACAGGAGGTAGAAGAAATTGCATATTTTGAACGCAGCCACGTAGCTCCTTTAAATTAGTATTTTTGGGTTCCTTAGGGCTTGCTGACAAATAATATGTAAAACGTTACGCAAATAGTCCAGGAATTAATAAATTATACCCAAAATAAAATATTGGGGGTGCCTGACAGCATAAAATCATTTCTGCTCATAAGATTTTTTTTTAACGTGTTTGGAAAAAATTTACGTTACAGAAATAGCCTACCATGTAAACTTCAAATTGATTGGAGCGCAACAAATGAAAGCCTAACCACGATTGGTCGGGCTATAAATACTATCTTGGTTGTTAGGGGAGACGGGAAAAGATAACATTTTTTCAAACACTTGTCGAAACGTGGCTCATTGGCCAGTCTCGCTGATATACACACTTGGGAGCGTTAGTTCGAGACCACTTGTGTAAAATAGCTTGATAAAGCATCAGTGCGTTGAAGCCAGCATATATTTGGCTCAATAAAAGCCTGGAACATAGGCAGATGGAAGTTTGTGCCAGTTTGTGCCAGAATTCATTGCTAATCAACGTATCTGTGTTATTCGTATGAATTGTGGTAAGCTTGAACCATTTAATATCTTTTAATGAAAATTGAATGTGAATTGTTGATTTATGCCTGTATATATATGTGTAGTTCAGTGGCAAACGTGAGGTAAAGCCTAAAATGCTCCAGCCTGAACAGAGGGTGTCGGAGAGAAGTAAAACGGCATGGAATGGCCAAATAGTACACTGACATCTGGATGATTGACTAGAAAGAAATAATGCTGGAAGTGCAGAGGCGTAGTGACCATTAAGGATGGTAATGCTGGTATAAAGTATTTCAGATGAAGCTGACTGTTGGCCTAACGCTCTGAACGCAATGTTTGTGCTGTATTGTGATCAGTGTAAAAGAGAATATAAATTAGTTATGAAGTAGAAGGTACATCCTTCTTGATTTCAGGGACAGTGGTCTTGATGGTACTGAGCAGCATCTGGTCAGAGATTTGCTGAATCCAGAGTCGGACAGCATACTCCTTGGTCTTTTTAACTATCAGTGAGGTGTCTCCAGAGCCCAGAAGAGAATTCGAGCAGAGGAGTCCTCTCCTGCCGCCATCACTCAAGATAAGCAGAGTTGGCCAGCTGAGCTCAACATTATGTCCCCTCATCTTGAAATAACTTTATAAAAATACTATTCAGAGGGGAATTTACTTGTCTTAAAATCAGGAACTGTGAACATCTCCAATACTGGTCCCTAAAGACAAACTATTGAAGTCATGATGACAAATACCAACAGAGCTTGAACAAAACAAAACCAGTATTACCTCATTTTACCACTACACAACTGACACACATAGAACATTTGTACTAATATATGTCACTACAATATTCATATTAAATACATTCTGTACATAACTTGTAATTTAAATTGATTGTGATTCCTGATTCCCTTGTAGTTGAATCAGGACACATATTCATTCATGCCAGTAATGAATACATATTGTTATTTGAAAGTTATCAGTGCCTCCTTTAAGATATTCTCATAGAGTGTTATATGTATGTGAGTGTCACAGTGTTGTCAAGAGTAGTGGATTACATTAAATTGTTTATCTGTCTGTTGTTGTGACTTACACTTCTTCATACACATACCCTAGACACATAACGTAGCATCACACTATTCCAGAATAATTCTGACTGAGATAAAGAGATATGTGATAGCAAGTAAGGTTATCTATAATACACTACTTTTAATAGATATAGATACCTTCACAGCTGATCTCAGTCAGTACACTAAGTCCCCTATAAATATTTATAACATCCCACTTCACCACAGGCTGAATCATAAGATATAATTATATCTATGCCTGGTGACTGCTTTCGGTGAAAGTTATAGACTAGTGCCTAGCCACACAAGTAAGCATAAAATGATTCTCCCTTGCCACTAGAAATATCTATCAAAAAGGAATAAGTGACTATCCCCTATAATTCAGAGTTATTGCCTGCATCTCACTATTCAGTTTTAAGTGAACAATCCACACCTGACATTATCTTACAGAAATGACAGTTAATTAGCCTATTCTTAACCCATGATAAGCATCTGTGGACTGATTCTACGCCTAGTATCTGTTATTGTAAGTTTAACATTTAACCCATGATAAACCGTAACAGTTTAAGCACCCTTACTAAGGCCGTAGACAGCGCTACCTTATCACTGAATAAAATTACTAGGAGAAGTCCTCAGAAATGAATTCACGTCACTTTCCTATCAGATATATAAAAAGCTAACATGAATATATCATATTATAATTATAAGATATGTCAACTCACCCCGAAAAATGACTAGAGATGGGCCTTAACATTTTAGTTCTGTGTTAAAGTTTGCCTTATCTCATGATGGTCCATCTCGGGCCAGGAATATATTCACGAGTGTGTTAGTCTATTAACCCTTTCTACTCTTATAGTTTACAAATAAACACCTGGCATGGCTTGTTTCTACAGATGTATCGGCGTGATGCGTAATATTATGACCACTACTGCTGTGTTCTAAGGGGCAAAAACCCACAAAGGCTGACCGCGATTGTTATCTCCCCCTGAAACAGATCAAACTCGTTTACCGACCGCAGAAGATTTGATCCCTGCTAACGAGCCGTGTCTACACAGAAACCGTCTTCGCTCGCTCAAACGCTTTAGGCGTAACAGAAATGTTTCTCTGGTCACGAACCACAGGTGCGTTTAGATAACATTACGTTACCGCTACGCTGACCGCAGCTGGAATTTTCTGAAGGCCAGCCAGAACGTAAACAACCGTCGGGTGGGGTTTGAGAAGGTGAAAAATGTAGAAAAGAAGAATACCAAATGTCTAGGAAAACAGAACACTAAAAATAATAACATATGGTAAAATAAATTAACGGTCACTGTGACATCTACGTTAATCAGTTTTTAGCATCTTTTGTCAAACCTATTCCACGATTTATCGCGGAAGCTTGAAGATTTTGTACGGCAGACTACAGCGCTTTGGTTTGGTAACACGAGTCTACTTAATCATCATTTTCTTGTGCGCTCCTTACAAAGCATGCGGCCACCATCGTACCTGGGCCCCTTGAAGAAAGCCTGCGTCAAACAGTCACATGCTCCTACAGCCGTGGTTTCTGTTTCAATGTGTTTTACGTGATGAGGTTGTCCGCCCACAAATATAACCTCATATTACGCCTGGTACGACATGCCTGAATGGTGCAGTAGTCCAATTCTTTTTTTATCTCTTCAGAGACCCACAGGACCAGAGCGGTCAACTTAATAAAAGTATGTCAGTGATCAAGTGTTCCATGCCTTTTACCATTTTCTCAGTCTTTCTTTATTTCCCATCTTTTTGTCCCCTTTCATGATTGGGGCTGACAAAGGTTCCCCCCGAAATTACTCATAGTCCTACAATAGTTTAATGTTCCTTTGTAAAATCGACTCTAATATTATTTTCCATTGTTAGATAATAACCGGTGATAAAAATTAGATGTTCTCCGTACATTAATATGTATCTGACCTTTCGAAAAATAAATTTGACGACATTTTTCCTTTTTTATATCGCTTGTTAGATACTTTTACCTTCATCATTGTGATTTCATTAACTTAAAATGCTCGCGTCTCATGATACATTTAAGATCTCGCCTATATGAATAAAAAAAATACCTTATTAGGTCAAAACTAACAGTTAACTTGCTATTAGAAAGGTTGCTGATTTTATCAAATTTCACATTTTATATTTGGCATACCAAAGTTTCGCAATTTTTACAAAGAAAATAATTATAATTACATCTTAAAATGTCAGAGTGTTTTACGGTCTATACTGTCTATAATTTTCGATCAAGAGCAGCGTCCAATATAATGAAAATTATTTTATGAAACAAACAAAAAAAAACTCCGAGAGTTCTTCAGTGTTATTGTTGTTGTACTACTAGGGCTGCTAAGTTCGTTGCTCTTCCGTAGCTGTCGTACAGATAGGTTGAGAGTTATTTTTAGCCCCGTCTGAGTAGAGTGGATATTGATAAGTACGTGAGAAAAAAGGTGTGAGAAATAGATTTCACGGGTGATAGTTTAAGGAAAATATGTCTATGGAATGAGTAAGTTTCTCTTTTCCAGCCTATCTATACGACTATAATTTAGTACAAGACAACCTTGCCCTCCTCATACATATAAATATAAGTTTAACTATACACACACACAGATATGTGACAACAAGACACACAAACGTGAAAAACTACGGTTAATTGGGTATGGGTCTGACCAACACACAAAGGTAAGTTTCTTTCGTTGTTTAATATCATTTAAACTTGACAACATCAAATATCTAAAGAAAGATCAAATAAAATCAGATTTACATACATATGAAAATAACAGAATAAATGTGCCCCCTCCTCATGTTTAAGCAAAATCCAATGTTGGTAAAGTTCCTGTAACAAAGAAAAATATTCACTCTCTCTGTCATACAGTGGCCACTCAATCACGCTTACCTACTCTCTGTGCTATCCCTTGGAAATACAATTATCCTGAATATAAAAAATGCCAGGTTTTATTTCCCAAATTGGCCCCAGTCCATCCCCTAACAAGTCAAGACTAGCGAGGTGAACGCTGAATCTGGTGTGGGTTTTTCCTGGATGAACAAATGTCACCGCGAATAGTTAGTGTAGCAAAACGTGCTGTTGAGGTTCACAGTTAAAAAAGGAGGAAAATACTTCCAGTATTGGGAAACATCTGGTTGCTAAAAGTGTTACAAATGATGATGATGATAATCTTATCGGCTGACTCTATGGTAGAGTGACGACTCTGAAACAGCGTAACTTTTCTGGATAAATCCGCTTGAATACGACTGTCAGAAGTCGAGAGTATAAGTGTTCTTTTATATACCCCAGTGGGCTAGTAAAATTGGAAAAAATATCGCTGGGTTTTGTAAGTCCAGTTAAATTTACAAGTTAAAATGTTTCTCGTGAATCTTTGGCAAGTCCTTGCTCACAAATGAAATTGGTGACGCACAAGCCAAGAAAAGACAACATTAACCAATCAGTAAATGAAGAAAAGACCAAAAGACCGCTGGACTCTCTTGATCAGGTCTGCTAGGAATAAATAAAACATTTATGGAAAGATGCTATTATATATATATATATATATATATATATATATATATATATATATATATATATATATATATATATATATATATATATATATATATATATATATATATATATATATATATATATGCACACAGGTGGGGACAAGACGATCTCGTATCCACTCCCACTCCGTCAGTCCTGATTAAAGTTAAACGGCACATGTGTTTTCCTTTACGCCTATGCGGTCAGCTTTCGCTAGCGCTGAGATTAGGTCAGATGGAGTATGCAACTCTCCCGTCCCTCTCTCGCACCGGCAGTAAGCGTACAGTGTTAATTATTATTCAATTATTTATTCGCGCACTTACATAAATATTGCCTGTCGTTAATAACTATTAAATTGTCGGCGTCTGTTTGTCATCGTATGATATTAAATAATAGGCACTTATAATAAAACACAAAATGAAATATAACGTGAATTCTATTCTCTCACTATCCGTCGCGCCTAGCGTATAAATCAATCAACTAAAACCGTCTCTTCTCGTTTGAGAAAGCGGGTGGTGAAAATTAACGTTATAACTGAACATATGGTATAAAATAGCTACGCGTTATTTTATTTCACTAGTTCTAACAGCTAGAAAACCTAAGTGAATTATAATGGTAAAAGCTTAACACTTTTAATTCGTAAAAGATAACCCTTTTAAACACGTAAACACTAATTTCTATTACCAGAATATCAGAAGGAAAGATCCCCACGAATGCTATTAACACATTGTCCACAATGGTTCTAGAACTACGTGCTAGATTATCCAACAATTCTAAGTGACAACTGATAGCAGGTTTAAGAAAACACAGTTTATATATCATCATGTTTCTCTGATCTATAGATGATGTTACTTTTCACACTATTGTGTGTACCGGAGAAGCAGAAACATGTGTTCCCCAGATAAAAGTTTACGGTCGGCCTTCCGTCGAGCGCTTTCGATCGTCATCAAAAGACTTATACGGGTAACGGGGTTCTCAAAGATTTTCTCTGTACGAATGCCCGCTTCCGAGATCAAAGAGCTCAGGGGTTTTTCTGACTCTCACCTGAGTATGAACTTCAAAGGGTCTCGGGGAAAGATTTTGCCCTTGAGTCTACTTTACGTGCGGTCTGTCAGGTATCGCATGATTGACAGATAGGCTTGCGCGAGGAGACCAAGTAAACAAACCTGATTCGCTACCTGTTATGACTGACAGGTCACGAAAGTTAGTAAACTTCATTTGATTATGTTCAAAGAAAAGAGGCGTGGGTGAAAAAGTGAGTAAACACAGGCTGTAAATGCATGGTTTTGCTAGCAAATCATAGGACGCTACGAGGTCACAAAAGAGTGTCAGATTACTGTAGGCTCTCTTTCCATTATACGTCACAGTAGCCAATACCAGGTTGTGGAATTTGCTTATGTTCTGTAGCTGTAGTTACGTGATGATGTATAGAATGTTTGTGATTGTTGGGGAGCCCGACGATAGCTTTCTTCTTTCTGTGGAAAGTACTGGACAAGTGACCAGCATGTGCTGAGCTGTCTCATATGGCTGGGTACAATTGCGTTTAGTGTTATATAGAGCCAATCCTGATGTACGAAAGTACGTCATGGGCAATTGGTAGATAAGGAGGCAAACCCTTGGAGGTCACAGAGAAGTGGTTTTACAGAACAACGTTTGGTATATTATGGGCAGCTAAGAAAGAGTAATGAGAATATACTGAAAGAAGTCAGTGCACAAAGGTAGCTTAGTACTGACATTAGAAGGAAGTAATCCACTGTCTTAAGGCGTATAATGAGAAGAAGACAGCTGGAATATATAATTACAACAGGAAAGATTAAAGGAAAAAAGATAAAAGGTTGTAAAAAGAGACGATTCAGGACAATTTGACATCATGGCACAGAAAGAAGTTAACAATAGAATTGGTAAACATTGCATATGACAGGGAGTTGTAGAGGCACACGATAACCTACGCTACCAGGCAAGAGTGGAAAAGAAGATATTAAACAGAAAGATATAAAAAGGAAGAAAGACAATTTGATTCTGGATTTTTTAAAAATCTGCTGTTTGATAAAACATTACGGTATTTGATAAAACACATTGGTATTTGATAAAACAATATGGTATTTGATAAAACATTACTGCATTTGATAAAACATTTCTATATTTGATAAAACAATACGGTATTTGATAAGTACCATCTGAATCATTCTAAACTGAAATATTTTACTTACATTGTTATTCTCCTCTTGACATTTCCATCTAACTATTCCAAAGAATTTTTTACCAGGAAGAGAAAGCAGTAGTGAGCGGTTGGATTTTTGTACTGCGTGCGGTCACTGACCTCTCAAATGAGGTCTATTGTGGTTTTGATCCTGTACCATTTGATCATGCAATTAAAACATTTACTTCTCTGCGCTTCTGTTCCATATTTTTTCTTGTGACTTAAATACTTCTGAGTAAAATAATTCTGGTAATAACAAGTCTTCTAGCTGTTTTCTCCTCATGGCATAACCAGACAGCTAAGATTGTATACTCTCTATCTTGCGATTCTTATGGCATATACAGACAGCTACGGTTGTATACTCTCTATCTTGTGCTTCTTATGGTGTATCCAGGTAGACTTGTCACGTGTTTGTTAAACGGCTTTGCTTTCTGTGGAGCTAAAAGATAATGGTTGATGATAATGATAAGGTTTTCTCCATGCGGTTTATTTAAAAAAAAAGACCAAAAAAACAAAAAACAAACTTACAATTGATCTGTCAAAATAACATCTTAGTCTCATCACGAGCAACAGTCTTATTTTGAAACGGCATCGTCAAGAAAGAAGATCAGACACGACTACGATATCAATGATAACGATTACGATAACGATTACCAGTTGCCTTTTATTCCTTGACATTTATCTGTGGACTCCGGTCCTGCTTGGACACTGCCGTCTACTGACTTCAGGAATTAATAACTTCAAACGTCAGATGAGATTACTAATTATATTTGAGTATCCAGCTATGACCTTTTCACAAAGTTGAATCCAGGTCAACAAAGACTAAGCGAGCGAAGAACAGAGAGATAAGGGAGATTAAGCCCAAAAAAAAAAAAAAAAAAGATTCGATTACAGAAGTTCCCGACACCGAGTATTATGGCATCAAATAGCAACAGGATTCTACCACAAGTAAAGTATTTTACTATCTCACCGGGGTGGGGGTTTGCGCAAAACCGAACATGATGTCTCATAATTTAACTTTGACCCTATCAGTATTTCGAGAATTTAACTCTTTGACTCCGCAGTTATTTTACACCCTGTGCCATAATTTTAATTCATAATAGACCAAAAAGAACGCTCAGAGAGTTGTTTTGGCACGGGTGTCAAATCTGACCAACGCTCAGGGCGTTGTTCCGGAGTCAAAGAGTTAAGTTAGCATTCTTTTTATTTTCCGAGTGATTGTTAGAAACTTCACTATACTAGTTCTAACTTCGACAGGTCACGTGACCAGTTCCATTTTTCGCTGCTTTTGCCTGCCCTAACTCAAGAGAGTGTCAGAGAGAGAGAGTCAAGTACCCGTTTACAGCTGGGTATACTTGAGAGTGACGCAAACCGTGTTTCGAACCCGGTACCTTTGCAACGAGAGGTCTGCGCTCCAACCACTTTGCCAGTCCGACGATCCGAGTAATAAAGGAGATTTTGATGATTCTTTGTTATCCAGCAAGCTGGAGATTTTACTCACACGAGGCTACTGTCGTGGAATATTCTAATCCACATATATAAATTAAAAGGTAAATGTAAAGCCTAACAAATAAATTTAATAAAAGGAAGAAGAATGGTAAAGAACAGTGCTGTCACAATGACAGTACTCGAAATCCCCTTTGTTTTATGCTTCGTCTGCAAATTGGAACGTTTCCACGTTAAATATAAGCCACTGCATAAATACAAGCGTTTCCACAACACATTAAAACGGGTATTGCATTTCCGAGAAAAACATTGGGAGGCACACTGCGTAATGACCTAAATTAATCCTAACATTAATTATATTACGTTACCAAAACGAACGAACAGATGGACTCAAATAGAAAGAGAGAGGGGCGAATGAAAATCAGGAACGCATGCAAAATTAAACACGCGTCTCGCTATTAATGCCACCCCAACAAGCGTAACGCGATACACAATTACTACTATCACGCGTGTAAGGCCACATGCACTAACTTTTTCGGACGGACAGTGATAAAAACACTAACCTTCCCAGAGTTAGGTTTTAAAATCACGAAAAACGCTTATTAGAAAAGATAACAATAGATGGGTTTACGTTTGAAAACATTACAGTACCCAGACAGCACATCTTCGAAACAGGAGGTAGAAGAAATTGCATATTTTGAACGCAGCCACTTAGCTCTTTTAAATTTGTATATTTGGGTTCCTTAGGGCTTGCTGACAAAGAATATGTAAAACGTTACGCAAATAGTCTAGGAATTAACAAGTTATAGCCAAAATAAAATGATGGTGCTGTCAGACAACACCCCAAAATCAGAATCGCTCAGTGGTAGATTTTTTAAACCTTACGTACGGAAATAGCCTACCATGTAAACTCCAAATTGATTGGAGCGCAACAAATATAAGACTAAACACGATTGGTCGGACTATAAATACTATCTGTGGTTGTTAGGGGAGACGTAGGAAGGTAAAATTTTTTCAAACACTTGTCGAAACGTGGCTCCATTGGCCAGACTCGCTGATATAATCACTTAGGAGCGTTAGTTCGAGACCACTAGTTCAAATAAGCTTGATAAAGCAACAGTGCGTTAAAGCCAGCTCATATTTTTGCTAAATAAAAGCCTGGAACATAAGCAGATGGGAATTTGTGCCAGTATTTGTGCCAGAATTCATTGCTAATCAACGTATCTGTGTTTAATTCCATGAATTGTGGTAAGCTTGAAACATTCAGTATCTTTTAATGAAAATTGAATGTGAATTGTTAATTTATGCCTGTATATATGTGTAGTTCAGTAGCAAACATGATGTAAAGCCTATAATGCTCCAGCCTGAACAGAAGGTGTCGGAGGAAAGTAAAACGGCATGGAATGGCCAAACAGTACACTGACACCTAGATGATTGACTAGAAAGAAATAATGCTGGAAGTGCAGAGGCGTAGTAACCATTAAGGAGGTTAATACTGGTATAAAGTATTTCAGATGAAGCTGACAGTTGGCCTAACGCTCTGAACTCAATGTTTGTGGTGTATTGTGCTCAGTGTAGAACTAGAGTATCAATTAGTTATGAAGTAGAAGGTACATCCTTCTTGTTTTCAGGGACCGTGGTCTTGATGGTATTGAGCAGCACCTGGTCAGAGCTTTGCTGAATCCAGAGTCGGACATCATACTCCTTGGTTCATTTAGCTATCAGTGAGGTGTCTCCAGAGCCCAGGGGAGAAATCGAGCAGAGGAGTCTTTTCCTGCCGCCATCACGCAAGATAAGCTGATGTGGCCAGCTGAGCTCAAAATTATGTACCCCCATCTTAAAATGATATTGTAAAAATAACATTAAGAGGGGAATTAAATTGTTTTAATATCAGGAACTGAGAACATCTCCAATACTAGTTCCAATAAAGACAAACTATTGAAGTCATGATGACAAATACCAACAGAGCTTGAACAAAACAAAACCAGTATTACCTCATATTACTACTACACAACTGACACACATAGGATACTTTTAATAATATATGTCACTACAATATTCATATTGATAAATTCTGTACATATAACTTGTAAGTAAAATTGATTGTGATTCCTGGTTCCCTTTGTATTTGAATCAGGACACATATTCATTCATAACAGCAATGAATACATATTGTTATTTGAAAAGTTATCAGTGACTCCTTTAAGATATCCTTTAGAGTGTTATATGTATGTGAGTGTCACAGTGTTGTCAAGTGTGGTGGAATAATTAAATTGTTTATCTGTCTGTTGTTGTTATGACTTACACTTCATCATACACATACCCTAGACATACAACGTAGTCATCACACTATTCCAGAATAATTCTGACTGAGGTATACATATGTGGCAGCAAGTAAGGTTATATATAATACACTACTCTTATTAGATATATATATATACCTTCACAGCTGATCTCAGTCAGTACACTAAGTCCCCTATAAATATTTATAACATCCCACTTCACCACAGCTACCCAGCATCGTAAAATAAATAAATACATTTTTTTTTAAAAACCCAATGACGACCGGGAGAGATTTATCAAAAGTATTTGGTCCATTTATAGATGGCGAACCAAAACTGATTTTGTGACGACATTAACTTTCTATTTTTGGTGCTGGTGTCTATTTTTATTTCCCCAAGCTCAAGCCAGTTGTCTTTAGGGTATATATCTTGTTGACATTGTCCCAAACAAAATCTTGAGCATCAATGCAGCGACACTAGGGGTCTCTGCAACCGGCTTGCAACAGAGACCCCTAGTGTCGCCAATAACCGGTATCTGTACTGTTTTTATGATGTTTTCCCACACCTCCTACGCTGTACCCTCTTAAATATCTCCATCGTTCATTGGTTTCCTCTCTGCTTCTTTGTATTAGCTCAAAGACATTCTCTTGATCACGGTTTGTTGGACACTTGACGCTGTGATGAGACACTTTGCAGGAATGCAGATTCATTCATATGTCGTTTTTGTTGTTGACCAATATCTATTCACCCCCGCAAATCGTTACGCCTGAATGCATTGCTGTGAAAGAAAATGTGTTAGATGGACGAATGGGTGGGCGAATAGCTGAACGCGAGGAGATGATAAACAGACAGACAGACGGGCGGACGGAAGGACAGAAGAGAGACAGGCAGACAAACAGATAGATAGATAGATAGATAGATAGATAGATAGATAGATAGATAGATAGATAGATAGATAGATAGATAGATAGATAGATAGATAGATATATAGATAGATTAGATAGATAGATAGATAGATAGATAGATAGATAGATAGATGCATGGATGGGTGGGTGGGTGGATGGAGGGAGGGATGGATTGATGGATGGATGGATTAGGTTAGATTAGATAATATTAGATTAAATTAGATGTGGCATACCAGTAGGTAGACAGATAGACAGACAGACAGACAGACCGACCGACCGTCAGACCGACAGACAGGCAGACCGCGTTATTGACTTGTGGCCACTTTAAACTCGCACTAGACCCGTTCACTAATACGACTTCAGTCTAAATGTAAAGGCGGGGGTTGTATTCATTAATACAGCCCGGCCAGCAATATTAAGTATTTAACAAACCAACAAGCAAACAAACAAACAACCAGCCAGGGCTCATTGGTTAATCTGCAACGCAATAAAGCACTGACTAATTAAAAGGTAATAATATAACAATGAACAATATAATACTTTCACCTGCCAAACAGCCCATTATTTTACACACACACACACACACAAACACACACACACACACACACACACTCCCAGGTATGTCGTCCCATGCGACTAATATGGTGTTGTTCATGAGGCTGGCAAATCTCACCATGTAACACAAATTGCTACAGAAATCACTGCTACTTGAGCATATGAATACTTCGTGCAGGCTTCATGTTGGGACCAGCCACAGCTGTGACCAGCCGCAGCTGTGTCCAGCCACAGCTGTGACCAGCCGCAGCTGTAGCTCCATTCTCCACAAGGGGCGAGAAGAGAAAACAAATTATATCCCCAAGTGAACCCAAGTGCTCTCCTAAACTATCATACACCATTCCACTACACCAGTGGTTCTCAACGTTGACCATATGGCCCCCAGGGTGCCATACCATATTTCTAGGGGGTCACAGTAAGATAGTAAAATACCTTTTTTTCCAGCTAACAGCCACTATGAGAGGACCACAGAGGAAAATGAGGCCATGAGCAAAAAAAAAAAGTTTGAGAACCCCTGCATTACGTGACAATGACTACATAATAATAAAAATAGGCATCTGTACCGATAACAGGAGAAAGTAAATGCAATGTACCACCAATACGCTACTTAAAAAAGGATAAACTACTATCACGCAACTTATCCACATCAATATTCATTCTTGCATATTCAAGCAATTCACGACTGATGAGACTGGCAATCTCATCATATGAAAGGAATGGCTACAGAAAGAACTGCAGCAATAGCATGTTGAATGTTTCGTACAGGCTTCCTGTGAGGACCAGCCGCAATGTTGCCTCCATGCCCCGTAAGGGGCGAACAGAGAAATGCTTATATCTTAAAGTGTCAGACGCACTATGAGGAACATCATGCTCATTAGAGATTTAAATTACAAGAACTATACACATCACCTGTTGTAACTGTTCTAACCTCAAAGTAACCCAAGCAAAATTTAAAGTAAGTTAAGTCACACTAAACTAAACTATTTTAGCATCAATGAAGAAAGTTACATTCATCTTGTACTACTAAAATTGTGTAATACTAAACTACATACGATGTAGATCTTTTATCTCAGTCACACGATGTAGAACAATTATCTCAGTCACATGATGTGGAATTGTTATCTCAGCCACACGATATAGAACTGTTATCTCAGCCACACGATGTAGAACTCTTATCTCAGCCACACGATGTGGAATTGTTATCTCAGCCACACGATGTAGAACTGTTGTCTCAGCCACGCGATGTAGAACTCTTATCTCAGCCACACGATGTGGAATTGTTATCTCAGCCACACGATTCAGAACTCTTATCCCAGTCACACGATAAAAAAACTTATCTCAATCACACGATGTAGAATTGTTATCTCAGTTAGACGATGTATAACTGTCATCTCAGTCACACGATGTAGAACTCTTATCTCAGTCACACGATATAGAACACTTATCTCAGTCACACGATAAAAAAACGGATCTCGATCACACGATGTACAACTGTTATCTCAGTCACACGTTGTAGAACTCTGATCTCAGTCACACGATATAGAACTCTGATCTTAGTCCAACAATGAAGAACTCAGATCTCAGCCAGACGATCTAGAACTCAGGCAGACCTCGGTCAAACAATGGAGAATACTGTCTCAGTCAGATAATATAGAGCTCTGATCTCAGTCACACAAATGTAGAATTCTGATCTCAGTCTGACAATGTAGAATCCTGATCTCAGTCAGACAATGTAGCATTCTGATCTAATTAGACGCGCGAGAACTCTTATCTCAGGCAGGCGACATAGAACTCTGATTGCGGTCAGACAATCGAGAACAATCATCTCTCACAACCTATAATTCCGATCTCAGTCATACAATGTAGAACTCTGATCTGAGTCATGCAATGTAGAATCATCTCAGTTAGACAATGTAGACCTCTATCTCAGCTAAACGTTATAGAATTATTATCTTAGTCAGATGATATAGAACTCTGATCTAGGTCTGTCGATGCAGAACTGCAATCTCAGTCATACGATATAGAACTCTTGTCCCAGTGAGAAGAGTAGAAGTCTTACCTATGTCAGATAATACAGAACTCCTATTTCAGTCAAGACAACCATTGTGATGTATTCCTGATAGAAACAAAACAAGTTAATCAGACTTATAATGGCATAGGAGAAGACTGCGTGTTTTCTATTGAACAATTTTGCGAACAATCATCTGAAACACGTTAAGCTACATTCTGATTATTCGTATTTCCCTGTTGCTGTCTAAATCTGGTTTCGTTATTTATTTAACTTAATCTTTTGTTTTAGCCCCTCCTATTTCGCAATTTTTAGCTATTTAATAAATATATCAAAACGTTGGTCCGTTTTTTTCATTAACGCGAAGTTGAAAATAGAGAATAGGACAGGAAGTATGTGGGCAAGAAGAGGAAAAGGTTCACATTTGAAGACTTTAATCTCTGTAAGCCACTGGATTAACTGTTACCGACATCTATATTTAGACAAATACCCCTTGGTTGTGTACAGCCTTCTATATTTTAATAAAGGGGGCCGTGGTCTGCGATAGTGATGCTGCTTTTTGTATTTAACTAAACACCAACTGGACTATTTCGATACCACGTTCTTACTTTGTGATCCTTGGCGGATTAGACAAACTCGGAGCAACGTTTTCTTGTTTCTTCTCTTGTTTAGTGCTCGCAATATGTGTCGATGAGTGTACTAACGAACACGCAGTGATGTCATTTTAGTTTCTAAACAACTGGCTCTGTCAAGCCTCGGGCATGTTGCACAAGGCGACAAATACGACGATGAGCATAGGGCTGGTAATCTTATCATGTGAAACAAGGAGCCACAAAAAGCACTACTGCAAGAGCTATGCGACTGGTTAGTGCAGGCTTCCTGACGTGGACCAGATGCAGGGGAGCAGCGTAAGGAGCGAATAGAAAAATAATGATGATTGATTAAAATAAATCTTAATCGATTAATCGAATTTATTTAATCGAAGTTAATTGATCAGTTTCGAACAATTTGATAAATTATTTAATAAATAAAAATCACAAACAAAATGTTTTGTAACATCACTAAGACTTATTTATTTTACCTGTTATAAGGCAAAATCGTCTTGAAAATGTAATGAAAATACTCAAAAGTTACAACCAAACAATTTATTATTATTAACCATACTTGCCAAATTCCATATTACAAACCTCTAACAGAGCAAATTCTGTCGCTTTAAGCAAAAAAACATAAACATTGCTAAAAATTGAATAATCGATACAAATTTCTTTCATCAATTACTGTATTGATATTACTCGGAGCAAGCAAGAGGACATGCACACCATCATAGCTGGCAGACGCTGGAGCTGGGTTGGCCATGTCCTCAGAAGAGACCCTGATGCCATCACAAGAACACCTATGCTATGGACCCCTGAAGGAAAACGAAAGAGAGGCCGACCAAAAACAACTTGGCGGAGGACTGTGGAGGGTGAGATGCAAAGAATGAACCAGAGTTGGGGCACTGTACGAAGGATGGCCGCCGACCGAGCAAAGTGGAATCAATTTGTTGTTGCCCAACAAGACGCCACCAGGCGTAATGGCCACTGACTGCTTTAAAGTCGGCGGCTAAGGATCAAAGAAGAAGAAGAATTACCGTATATACTCGAGTATAAGTTTATAATTTTATTCCCATTTTTGACCTTAAAAAAAAGTTACACGACTTGCAGTCGAGTAAACAAAAAATGATTTATGAAACCAGTCAGTGTCTTCATAACCCAAGTATTGACTGCAGGTTGGCGTAGCCGTGTTATTAACCGCTTTTCGCTGTCTCTTCTCAAATGCACAGAAATTACCAGCAGTTTTGGGGAAAGAACATTATAACTTTTGCATAAATTCATCATTTAAGCATCATTTTTATTTATTTTGTAATTCAACTAAAAATCGGATCATATATTTTGCACGCTGTTTAAGTCCAAAAGTCTAGAGGTCGACTTATAGTTGAATCGACTTATACTCGAGTATATACAACAAGCGATTACATTTTTTTCCGATTAAACGATTAATTAATCATTAAAGAACCCAGCCCTAGTTCTGTCAGATTTTGACCTTATTTTTAAGTAAAACGTCGGGCGATAGCTACCAAGAATAAACGCATCAAAGCGATTCCTATTTGTACCTTTTACAATAAAATACAGGAGGGCCCAATTAAGTTCGCCCTACGGCTAATACGGCGGTTTTCATTTATATACATATTTATTATGTTCGGCGCTTTTTCTGCCGTTCCGGCGTTTTTCGGCATGACGCGTTCAGCAGCTGAGTCGGAGAATGGCTGGGCGCCATTTAATTGTCGGTAATTCATTCTGTTTACAGCATTTGTGCGCTCAGCGTCTCTCTGTATTCTGGCAATTTTCCAAACTTTAAAGGTTTTAAATATTTATCATATTTTATTATATATAATATTTGTTTATTAATTACAATGGCATCTAAGCGTAGAAGTGATAAAAAGAGTCGTACATTTCTTACTCGTACTTTAAAGGATGTACATTTATGTTACTTTTGTGTCGTTTTTTTTTTTTAGGCCAAACTCTATTGCGCACTTAATATACGATAGTGTAAATATGTTACCAGGATTATGTATGCATTTGCAAGTTTAAAAAGGCTATGTTTCGCTTGTCGGTGCTTTCCACTTTTCGGCGAGGTCTGGAACCTAACCCGCCGTATGAGAGGGGTCCTAATGAAATATAAAATTTATTTAATTAAAGTGAGAAAGTAGAATTTAATGAATGAATGACAAAAATAACCATTCACACGCAATATGTTTATGCAGAACTGCGTTATTAAAACTCACCGATTGTTTTCAAATTAACGAATGGACCACAAGGCTAGATGATGGTGTGTATACTCGATGTTCCCCCTTATCTTGACTAGGTTGTCGACAGCTGTATGATGTCCTAGGGGTAACCAAAACTTCACAGATAGTTTTATATCCCATACAGCAAGAGGATTCCCTATCAGCTTCAGTGCCATAAAATGTGAAATGTTGTCAACGAAGAGATAATTTACGTTATATGTAGGAATGTTGCTTCAATTATACTTGCTTGGAAACCTAGACAATTTGGTGAAAATGCCAATTTTATATCGTAAATTGTTTTGACTCGTTATCCTAGCCTAATTTTTTTAACCTACATACATTTTACAAGCGATCATGTGAACCCAGCACATCTTGGCAAACGTTTCGGGCTCACCGGTGCGAACCGGCTAAATGGCACCACTGTGTATGGGGGGGGGGGGGGGGGGGGGGGGGGGGGAAGATGATTTGATGGTTGAAAACAGTGCGCGAAAGATGTGCATGTAAATATACGTAACATTTGTTTTCAACAAAGACTCAAGTTGAAATGTTCAATTCAACATATAAAACAGGTAACAGTTTTTATGAATCCCATGGTCGGAACTGCAGAAATCATCCAACTTACTCACCAATTAACACAACTTTTGGTAAAAGGTTCCTCCCAAAACTCATTATAAAATATTTAGCTTACAGCATACTGTAATTTTCTGTCTCATTACCGTAATCAGAAGCAAGAGAAAATGAAAATACTTAACGAGAGATCACAACACGTGGGCCTTAAAAAACACAGCACTGGGAACAAACAATGATAATTATTCGAGTGTTAATATTTCAAAATGTATTCATCGTTCGCTACCCTTTAGTTCCTCAAGAAGCATAGGCTTTCATCAAACCACGCCTCCTGTCACGTGCCATCATCTCAAGATCTTTCCATGACTTCTTCATCACTTCCACTTCTGCCGCCAGTTCCTTTCTCCTTGCGTGTTTCGGTTTGCCTCCATCTCTCCAACCTAAGGGAGGTTCCAGAACAAGGACTGCCTTGTAATGCTATCAGCAGGATTCCTCAGTGTATGTCCTATCAGCAGGTTTCCTCAGTGTATGTCCTATCAGCAGGTTTCCTCAGTGTATGTCCTATCAGCAGGTTTCCTCAGTGTATGTCCTATCAGCAGGTTTCCTCAGTGTATGTCCTATTGTCGTAAATTTATTTTGAGAGAAAAGAGTCGTAGAAATAGTGGTCCGGTTTAGAGTGGAAAATGATGATGGTAAGCTCAGTGATAGAAAATGTAGAGATTTAATAGTTACTTCACAGCGTGCTGGAGGAGAGTAAAGACAGACTTATTTACGACAAATCGTGTCTCTCAATCTTCTCTTTCACTCTCCTGGTCAAACAATTATTTGCCAGTTTTCCAGACTCGCATCTGCGCGCACACCGATTCGGTGTTTTCAAACACACACACGACGTTGATACAAACTATATTAAACGAATAGGGGAAAAGTTGGGCTTTGGGTATATCCAACACACAGAACTAAATGAGTTTAGGTGATTTTATTCACTTTAAACATCAATTACTAAAAATATCAGATATTACATAAATTATCATAAGTACACAAATGCAAATAACAAATTTGGGAGGGGTGAAGAAGATTGGTATCGACTAAGCCCTTCCCGCTTATTAGACAAAGACAAACCCAGTCCAGAGATAGATAATATCAGGAACACGGGTACGTTAACCTAACAGTAAAGTTAATTACTCTGAAAGAGGTGTTACCAAGTTAGGTATAAGTGATAGAAAAAAAAACCCTGTTCTTCCCAGCTGTTCTTCCCTTTACTAAGCAAATGGAAAGGAGGTGGTTTTAAACAGAGTTAACAAATTATCAACTATCCCACTTAAAGGAACAATGTAGGGTATACAGAAAAGATATATGTTACCAGGTAAGCAAGTTAACAAAATGGTCACACAAAAGAATTAATTTCCTGTCATTCATACACGCGCTAGCAAAGGCCTTCACTCATCTTGCTCTCACTTACCGATTGTGAAAAAATCTTGCACTCCATAGAATAACACAACAGCAGTTACACCTCAACTAAATGTATGAGTGTTTGTTCAAGTTCTAGCCCCAGATTATCGGGTAGGCGGTCAGCACATAAAAGGGTCCCGTAATCGCTGGAAAATGAATCTGTAGTTGTGTCTCTTTTCTTTGTGTCTCTTTTCTTAATAACAGTTTCTATGGGAGGGCACGGTCTCTGATACCGGGGTGAGGATGGTGTGGTCTATTTGACTATGCCGCTGATAATAAAATTCTTACGCGTGCTGGTACACTTTATCCGTGAGGTATGGTTTAAGTCCAGTGAGAAAACTAGTCACATCACTGTTCAGGAAATTATGAATTATCTCTCTGTGTCAGTAAACTAACAAAGCTCGGGCCAGTGTTCTTCTTCCCGTTACGACTTAAGTTGTTTGATGGTGCGTTAAATTTGTCTTTGGGTGTGCTTTCTTTGCTATAAGTTAGATAGCGGAATTCCAAACATAGAATCGCCTCAAAGATTAAAAATTTACACAGTCTCAACAAGTTCTGCGTCAGGGGAACTCTACACACTGTTTATGCTTTGCTTTGCTTAGATTGATTTCTTTATTGCTTTTTTAATGCTGGGATCGCACAGGTTACGATCACTCTGTATGAAAGAAAAAAAAAGACATGTAATATACCGAAAACAAATAACCTTCTAAAGCGCGATGAATTTCCCGTTAAGCCTATAATACACTCGAGTATTTAATTATGTATTTAATAAACACTGCGCGAATTCTAGTGGTTAAAAACACACATCTATAAAACTAGGACTTAACTGAATTTATTAATTATAAATTCCTTCGCGACTTTAAAAGTTAATTTAAGCATCTATTATCTTTTGAAATAATATAATAGATAGATCATTATATTTAAAACTGGAACTCTTGAGATAGTTTAATTAAATAGATTTAAATTAACACAGAATCCCTTGAAATAGAATGACTAGACCACTGATCACTTTACACAATATATATTTTACCGCTTTGCACAGAATTAGAAATCACTGCAAATATATATAAAATCCAGGGGAAAATCTATAACAAGATTTCAATAAAGCTAGTGCTTCTGTAAAGGTCTGGCCAGCGAGTGATAACGTGTCTAGTTCTACATGGTCTATTTAGCTAAAATGAAATGTAAGTTGAGTGGGACATGATAAACTTGACAACTTATTTGATCTCACGAACTTTTGGGGATCTGACCGCCAAATCAAGAGATGAAGCCGCCCCCTGGTCTTCGTATCCGCTCGCTGCTGCCCGTTTCGCTTTCCCCCGTTCGCTCGGTTCCTCGATTGACACCGAGACGCGAAATTAGCGGCAAGCTACTGCGTCTCGTATCAGGGAAAACTACTGTCTTTGATAGCGCCGATAGTCTCCCCTAAGATCCCTCGGTCTGTCTCTTTGATCTCGTCGCTGTATCCTACATGAGTCCCGGTGGAATGCGTTCTGGCAAACGAAAAGTTACAACAAATGTTCAGGGGTTCTAATGTTATGAAAAGCTAAAGGTCCCTTTAAATCATCCATCATATCAGGGAAAATTCACTTGTCAAACTAGACGTAAGGAGATGTAGACTCACTGATAATTCCTGCCTGACGCAGCTTGTCTATTTCTCCGCGAAGTGCATCAGCTTTAGCGTACGGGATGGGGTAAACTCTGGTTTGAACAGGGGTCTCGTTTGTTAATTTCATATCAAATTCAATGAGATTTGTTCGACCAGGTACATCCGTTAAAACTGCACTGTACTGTTTTAGTAGAGCCCTAGTTTCTGTTTGTTGTTCTGGTGAGAGATTGTCGCCGAACTTGACATCTTTAAAGGATTCTGTGGGTTGCAGTGGATACTCCATGCAACCATCATCATCTTCCTCGTCTTCCGTTGCTATGGCGACAGCCAGGAGATGCTCGGAGGATGGCGCCGGTCTTTCCAAATATTTCTTTAGCAGATTTATGTGGAAGACCTTCTCCTTTCCTTTGATGGAGATCTTGTAGTTGGTACGTGAGATCTTTTTTAAGGACGGTAAACGGTCCTTGCCATCCGATGCGAAGTTTATTGCTTCCGGTTGGAAGTAGCAATAGGACTTTCTCCCCTGGTTGTAGTTCTCTCTCTTTTGCAGCTTTGTTGTATCTTTTAGTAATTTTAGCGCGGGCTTTATTAAGGTTGGTAGTAGCTAGATCCCATCCTAGCTTTAGCCTTTCCTTAAGCTCAGATACATACTTGCTTGCAGAGACGACTGTCTCGTCAGCCTTCTGGTCTGTCAGGGACCGAAGTAAGGCTTCTAGTGGCCCCTTAATAGGTCTGCCAAATAAAAGTGTAGCTGGCGCAAAACCCGTAGACGCTTGGGGTACCTCTCGGTAGGCGAATAAGGCAGCCGATATATATTGGTCCCAGTCTTCCGGTTTCTCCTGACCCAGCTTACGTAACATCATGGTGAGGGTACCGTTAAAACGTTCCACGAGCCCATTTCCGGCCGGATGGTAGGGACTTGTGTGGATATGTTTGGCCCTCAAGATCTTAAAGATCTCCTCCATTAACAGGCTACGGAATTGGGATCCATTGTCCGTCAAAACTTGTTGAGGGAATCCCAACCGTGTAAAAATTTGCACAAGGGCTTCTGCGACATGCTTGGAATTAGTGCATGGTAGCGGTACGGCTTCGGCCCACATAGTGCAAGTGTCAACTAAGGTCAGGATGAACCTGTTCCTTCTTTTGGTCTTTTCCAGAGGTCCAATAATGTCGACAGCAACCAGTTCAAATGGAGTCCCTACTATTGGCATTTGCCCCATATGTACTGGGGGTGTCAAGTGCTTGGGTGCTACCCGTTGGCACTGGGCGCAGGATTTCACGTACCTGACAATGTCAGAGTTCATTCCTGGCCACCAATAGTGGTTTTTTATTCGCTGAATAGTGGCGTTTTGTCCCATGTGTCCGCTAAAGGGAAGAGAGTGCCCCATTTCTAAGATCTGGTTTCTGTACTGCGTCGGTACTAGGAGCTGGTTATTCCCCGTGTCCGGGTTGCCCGTTCTACGATACAATACACCATCCTTAGAAAAGATGTCTCCGTTGTGTCTGGGGTCCTTAGCCATGGGCAGTTTTTTAAAGCAGGGCGCCAGAGTAGGGTCCTTTTGTTGCGCCTCCTTCAGTTCATTCGGCAACAAGTTTGGCGCAGGCTCCCTCTCCTTCTTGGTTTGCCCTCTTGTGGTTACCGCTGCCACAATCGGCTCCTTAGGTCTCCCAATGAACACATATCTACATCCCAGGATAACTGGGTAGATCGGATCATCCATTATGGCCGCTTTAATAATTCCTCTGACAAAGTCAGAGTGTATTTCTACCAGTGCGATAGGAAGCGTCCTGGGTGCATCACTCCTGAAAACTCCACTAAGTTTGACGGTTTCCTCTGTCTCCTGACCGGGTTTGACTAGGTGCCTAGCGACAATACAATCAAAACTTAATCCAGTGTCAAAAAGACAAGTAGTAGAGGTACCGTTCAAAATTACAGTTCCTCGAGTTGAGGGTCGGTCCCCCTCAGGTTGAGAATCACTGACATTGACTCTACCTTTCGAGGCTGTATGCAAACATCCAATGCGGTTTGCATCGGTTTGTTTGCCCTGATCAGACGTTCCTGGTGTAGGGGTCTTCCCTTTTCCTTGACCTTGGTGGCCGCGCTGCCACGTAGGCTTGTTGGGTTGATCAGAATTGTTGTTGGGGGGGGGGGGGGGGGGAATCGGGTTTTGTAGAATTTCGATTTTTCCTGGGGAGGTTTCTGGGTATTGTTATCTCGTTGGTTATAATGTTGACAGGAAGTGGAAGAATAGGATGCCTGTTCTAGATTCTGTTTTCGAGATGGCTCATCGGTGGGTTTTCGTTTAGTGCTGGGAAGTTCGGCCATTGCATTGCTATAGCGTTCGGCTTTATTGAGTATGTCTTCACGCCTGACTGCCCCCTGTTCAGCCAAAAATCTACGTGTTTCATTCGACAAAGTGGATTTTATCTGCTCCACAAGAACAAGTTCGAGGAGTCCCTCATATGAAAGAGGTTGGTCAGATAATTCAATGCACTTTGTCAGATAACCCGTGAGACGTGAAGAGAACTGTGGAAATGTTTCCGTGCTCTCTTTTCGGCTGTTTCTGAACAACTGCAGAAACTTTCGGGCAGTCATCTCAAACTGCTGTAGTAAGGCCTTTTTCAACATGTCGTAATCATGTTGATTCGGTCCCAGCTTTGTGTACACGTCATAAGCATTGCCTTTCAGTGACGTTGAAAGTTTGAGCGCCCAGCGGGTACTCTCTAACCCATAAAGATTCGCGAGTCTCTCGAATTTTTCTAGGTAGCTGTCAATTTTTTCGTTAGGGCTAGGAAAAGATTCTAAAGAAAACGACATAGCAGTTAATTGGGCAGATTGAGTACTGGAGAGGTCCATTGATTGAGACTGGGGCGAAGACGGCTCTCCGTTAGTCGAAGTAGAGGCGCCCCGACTCTCTAGAGCCTTAAGCGCCAGTTGATGCTGTCTTTCCTTGTCTCTCTCTCTCTCTCTCTGCGAGTTTCCATCTCTGCTTCAATTTTCTTCTAGAACTAGTAAGAAGAAACGCGAAAGGGAGGAACTCTGAACCGCTACGAGAAAAAAAAAACACAAGTACAAATTTACCTGTGTTACCTCCTACCTGTACTGTGCAAACTTATCGCTGCTATTATCTGGCAATTAAGGCTCTAAACGCAAGCGACTATGCCACTAAATGGTAAGTTACACTGGAAAAGAATCTACTATTACTAACAGTAGAGAAAAATTTAAATTAAAACAATTTAAAAGGAAAAAAAAAATTTCCCCTAAATTTTAAATCTCTGACAACAAACTCCGTCCCTAAAGTCAATTATTGAGATGAGACGTTGTTAACTTAATTTTTAAAAATCAGAACAATCCGTCTTTAGCTAAGCTCAACTCTTCTTAACTTCAAAAACCTTAGTGACTGTAAAACAATCACGCAATCCCAGCAACTTTTTATAAAGAAAGAAATATAATTATCTCCGCCAGAGGATAATAAAATAGCAAATATATTTGTTTATCTGTACTTTCTACTGCTGTGGAGAGAAAACAACCTGTAAATATGCTGTGTGGACAACCCAAATACTTAAAGAACGTTTGTCTAGGGGTGTAATTATTTATTTATTTCCCTAATTCACAAAGACAAATCATTCACACTCTACCTAGTTAGACCCAGACTAAATCAGACTCAAAATATCTTTAACCCGGCTATGCGATTGCCTCAAATGTAGCTCAAGATCCCAGAACCAGCCCACAAATATGTGTGCATCAAATATATCTCAAAATTATCCCAGACGAGCCGGCCAAATATTGTCGTAAATTTATTTTGAGAGAAAAGAGTCGTAGAAATAGTGGTCCGGTTTAGAGTGGAAAATGATGATGGTAAGCTCAGTGATAGAAAATGTAGAGATTTAATAGTTACTTCACAGCGTGCTGGAGGAGAGTAAAGACAGACTTATTTACGACAAATCGTGTCTCTCAATCTTCTCTTTCACTCTCCTGGTCAAACAATTATTTGCCAGTTTTCCAGACTCGCATCTGCGCGCACACCGATTCGGTGTTTTCAAACACACACACGACGTTGATACAAACTATATTAAACGAATAGGGGAAAAGTTGGGCTTTGGGTATATCCAACACACAGAACTAAATGAGTTTAGGTGATTTTATTCACTTTAAACATCAATTACTAAAAAATATCAGATATTACATAAATTATCATAAGTACACAAATGCAAATAACAAATTTGGGAGGGGTGAAGAAGATTGGTATCGACTAAGCCCTTCCCGCTTATTAGACAAAGACAAACCCAGTCCAGAGATAGATAATATCAGGAACACGGGTACGTTAACCTAACAGTAAAGTTAATTACTCTGAAAGAGGTGTTACCAAGTTAGGTATAAGTGATAGAAAAAAAAACCCTGTTCTTCCCAGCTGTTCTTCCCTTTACTAAGCAAATGGAAAGGAGGCGTTTTAAACAGAGTTAACAAATTATCAACTATCCCACTTAAAGGAACAATGTAGGGTATACAGAAAAGATATATGTTACCAGGTAAGCAAGTTAACAAAATGGTCACACAAAAGAATTAATTTCCTGTCATTCATACACGCGCTAGCAAAGGCCTTCACTCATCTTGCTCTCACTTACCGATTGTGAAAAAATCTTGCACTCCATAGAATAACACAACAGCAGTTACACCTCAACTAAATGTATGAGTGTTTGTTCAAGTTCTAGCCCCAGATTATCGGGTAGGCGGTCAGCACATAAAAGGGTCCCGTAATCGCTGGAAAATGAATCTGTAGTTGTGTCTCTTTTCTTAATAACAGTTTCTATATGGGAGGGCACGGTCTCTGATACCGGGGTGAGGATGGTGTGGTCTATTTGACTATGCCGCTGATAATAAAATTCTTACGCGTGCTGGTACACTTTATCCGTGAGGTATGGTTTAAGTCCAGTGAGAAAACTAGTCACATCACTGTTCAGGAAATTATGAATTATCTCTCTGTGTCAGTAAACTAACAAAGCTCGGGCCAGTGTTCTTCTTCCCGTTACGACTTAAGTTGTTTGATGGTGCGTTAAATTTGTCTTTGGGTGTGCTTTCTTTGCTATAAGTTAGATAGCGGAATTCCAAACATAGAATCGCCTCAAAGATTAAAAATTTACACAGTCTCAACAAGTTCTGCGTCAGGGGAACTCTACACACTGTTTATGCTTTGCTTTGCTTAGATTGATTTCTTTATTGCTTTCTTAATGCTGGGATCGCACAGGTTACGATCACTCTGTATGAAAGAAAAAAAAGACATGTAATATACCGAAAACAAATAACCTTCTAAAGCGCGATGAATTTCCCGTTAAGCCTATAATACACTCGAGTATTTAATTATGTATTTAATAAACACTGCGCGAATTCTAGTGGTTAAAAACACACATCTATAAAACTAGGACTTAACTTAATTTATTAATTATAAATTCCTTCGCGACTTTAACAGTTAATTTAAGCATCTATTATCTTTTGAAATAATATAATAGATAGATCATTATATTTAAAACTGGAACTCTTGAGATGGTTTAATTAAATAGATTTAAATTAACACAGAATCCCTTGAAATAGAATGACTAGACCACTGATCACTTTACACAATATATATTTTACCGCTTTGCACAGAATTAGAAATCACTGCAAATATATATAAAATCCAGGGGAAAATCTATAACAAGATTTCAATAAAGCTAGTGCTTCTGTAAAGGTCTGGCCAGCGAGTGATAACGTGTCTAGTTCTACATGGTCTATTTAGCTAAAATGAAATGTAAGTTGAGTGGGACATGATAAACTTTCAGTGTATGTCCTATCAGCAGGTTTCCTCAGTGTATGTCCTATCAGCAGGTTTCTTCAGTGTATGTCCTATCAGCAGGTTTCTTCAGTGTATGTCCTATCAGCAGGTTTCTTCAGTGTATGTCCTATCAGCAGGTTTCCCTCAGTGTATGTCCTATCAGCAGGTTTCCTCGGTGTATTTCCTATCAGCAGGTTTCCTCAGCGTATATCCTATCAGCAGGTTTCTTCAGTGTATGTCCTATCAGCAGGTTTCCTCAGTGTATGTCCTATCAGCAGGTTTCCTCAGTGTATGTCCTATCAGCAGGTTTCCTCAGTGTATGTCCTATCAGCAGGTTTCCTCAGTGTATGTCCTATCCATTGCCAGCATGTACTTCAACGCTTTCACAAATACTAAGTTAAGATAGACAAGATCAGTTTCTCTATTTCGGTATAGTTTCGAAATAGCATGCGTACTCTGCTGGAATTCAATTGTCTAGCAACCACGGCGGTTCTAAATTAGCATCCATTGTAGATGTCGTGCAGTTTTTGGTAGTCTCTAAGGAGGTTAAAAAAACAACAACAACAAAAACAGCGCCCCCGTTCGCATCTAGTGTGTCGTAATGTGCGACTAAATTATGTTTGAACACGAAGTTTGCATCCATTTCATGTAAAAGAAACTGTTTCTAAAAGCACTATTGCCAAGAGAAAATTATTGCGTTAGCGGAGATTTCCAGTAAAGGGGCCGTGTGCAGTGGTAACATCGACAACTCTATTTTGAACAGTCATAGACTGGGTGATGCGACAGACAACAGAGGGCAGTCCAAGAGGAATAAGATGGACTACGTTTTCTAAATAGGAAGATCTGGAATATGCAGATGACATTACACTACTATCACATTCACATCAATACATCCAGGAAAAAACGGATAGACTTAATAAGTATAGCCAGCAGGTAGGCCTGAATAACAATCTAAAGAAGACAGAGGTCATGACACTCAATGTGAGCAACCCCGAGCCCATAACAGTAAGGAATCAACAATTGGAAAAGACAGACACCTTCACATACCTAGGATGCATAGTAACACCAGATGGCGGAGCAAGCAAAGACATCAACAGAATGAACAAAGCAAGAACAAACTTTTATAGTTTAAACAACATCTGGAAGTCCTCTCAGTACAGCACACAATTAAGATTATATCAGAGCTGTGTGCTTTCTGTGCTTCTCTATGGTGCGGAATGCTGGAGAGTTACAGAGAAGGAAATGTCGAAATTGTCCTCTTTTCACACAACCTGCCATAGAAAAATTCACCGAATCTTTTGGCCGAATACCATCACCAATCAAGATCTGCTTACTCGGAGCAAGCAAGAGGACATGCACACCATCATAGCTGGCAGACGCTGGAGTTGGGTTGGCCATGTCCTCAGAAGAGATCCCGATACCATTACAAGAACAGCTATGCTATGGACCCCTGAAGGAAAACGAAAGAGAGGCCGACCAAAAACAACTTGGCGGAGGACTGTGGAGGCTGAGATGCAAAGAATGAACCAGAGTTGGGACACTGTATGAAGGATGGCCACCGACCGAGCAAAGTGGAATCAATTTGTTGCTGCCCTACAAGACGCCACCGGTCGTGATGGCTACTGACTGCTTTGACGGTCGGCGGCTAAGGATCAAAGAAGAAGAAGCAGAAGTGCAGTGGTAACTTTCTGCGCCTTTAGAAGTGAAAACAACGATTGTCATTCAAATTGTGTAGACCTTAATGATTAATAGAGCGTGAAGTGGTAGAGTGGTCAGTGTTCTTGCTTCTCGAGGCAAAGCCTTCGTATTCGAAATCTTGTAGAGTCACTTTCCAGTCTGCTTCTTCTTTTCATCACCTTTCAGCTCCCTAAAGAGCAAAGGCCTTCAACAAACTAGCGCCATCTTGTCCAGTGCCATCAGATCAAGGTCTTTTCACATCTTCTTTGTCCTCTTCATGTCTGTCCCCAGCTATCTTCTCCATGTGTTCCTTGGTCTATGTCACGTGATTGTCGTACCTGCTCCACATTAGTAGTCAAATAATAATGGCCAAACTTTATAACGATAAGGGTCTTCAAAGGTATCAATCTTCGCTCAAGATTACTGGTGGCAGAGATATAAATAAAAAAAATGGTGCTTCTACTTTAGAGAGCCTCACAGGAATTTAAAGAAAAGCAAGCACAACAAAAGAGATCATCTAAGCGGTCATGAACTTTTTATTCTCTCGCCCTTTCAATGAGTTAATATATTTTCGCTTGTATTTCTGAGCCCCCAGCTGAAGGTGATTCAGCAATTATCAATCTAATAGCTCTATATGTTTATGTTTTTAAATCAGTATGATTCATACGGGTGCAGACATTGAATTCACTCAAGAGTGGTTAATCCAACTACAGCTTAAAGGTTACAGACAAAAAGGTTTATTAATCGCTTATAGTTTAACAATGTAAAATAAATCCAGTCATTTATAAAAAATGAATCGATGCTGTTTATCATAATTGGATGATTTAAACTGTAGTGGAACTTATGAAAAATTTTGAAATGTCCATTAGTTGCGTTATTATGGTACTTAGCTTCCAGTGTGGGGTCGGTTGGTGTCTGCTTCAGCCGCTGTTGATTTCAACAGATGCCTTGGACTGTACTTCTCTTCAATTGTAAAAAATATTGTAACAACAGTACATCTCTTGCACAAGGCCGAGGTAACTGCTTAGATTGTCAAGTCAAGCGTCTCCAAGACGCTGATGTTGGTGTCTCACGTCGACTACTGGCAACTTGTACCACAAACTGACAAAGACAAATGTCTCTGCTAAGTATTGGGTCTCCTGACATAGTCATCACGCGACCTCCGCTCCCATCCACCACTTCATCTTCCTCAGACTTTTTTACCCTCCATGAACATTTATGTTAACTTCAGTGAGTCGAATTAAATTGATTTTGGACAGCGGAAGATGGTACTTTAAAAAAAGAATATATATATATATATACATATATATATATATATATATATATATATATATATATATATATATATATATATATATATATATATATATATATATATATATATATATATATATATATATGCACATATACATTTGAAATTCACTAATCATTCACTATGGAGCCTGTGGTCACCTCTGCTGTTGGTTCCTTGTGAGGAAACCTGCACGAAGCAGTCACCAGCTTTTGCAGTGGTGGTTTATGTGTCATGCTATTTGCAGTGTAGAGGTTGCTAGCCTCATATGCCAGTGTACATCCACAAGCAAATTATAAATATCAAAATGCAAATATAAAATGATAAAATGTACATATAACAACTTTCCCTGAGTTTTTCGAGCGAACACAGACTTTTTGCACAGAAAACGTCCGAATATTGTCGGGTAACTGATGCTGTCTGCCATCAATGGTACCTATACCATGTAGCGGTATGGCAGCTTGCGTACCCTGACAATCCCCAGAGCTATGCCAGTGGGAGTTTTACTCCTGGTAGGTTCAACAAAGCTGGACTGGTCTGTGCGGGTAGGGGTCAGACAAAAGCTGGTACCCTGGTCCTCCAGGTTGGGGGTTTTAACATAGGGCTGACACCCCTGTCTATGTAAAAAAAATAATGAAGTTACGGAAACAACATCAAATGAACAAACTTTGCTGCGGGGTGGACATTCGGAGTCTGTGGCTCGTATGACTGTCAGTGGTGAAAGCCGAAAGGAAGCCACTGACATGAAAACGGATGTCCTGACCGCAAAACAGGATACAAGAATAGGATTTTGGAATGTCAGGACAATGTACGAGACAGGTAAACTAAGACAGGTCACGGCAGAAATGAGAAACTATAGGTTACACATCCTGGGGATAAGTGAGAGCAGATGGACAGGGGCAGGAAAAGTTAAAACAGCAACAGGAGAAACAGTACTTTACTCTGGAAGAGAGGATGGACAGCAAAGTGAAGGCGTAGCCATTATTCTACAGAAAGGGATAGAAAGGACATTACTGGAATGGAAACCCATCAACAACAGACTGATACGATTGAGATTGAGAGGGAGATTCACCAACACTACAATAATACAATGCTACGCACCAACGAATGATAGCGATGAGGAGGTCAAGGATGAATTCTATCAACAACTGCAGAAAGAAATGGAAGACACACCTAGATATGATTTTGTTATAGTAATGGGAGACCTCAATGCGAAAGTTGGTGCACACAATACATATAATGAAAGAACAATGGGGAAATGCGGCAGCGGAACAGCAAACGAAAATGGGGATAAGCTAATAAGTTTCTGTAGCATTAACAACCTGGTCATTGGAGGAACACTTTTCCCAGATAAGGAAATTCACAAGTTAACATGGGAATCACCAAATGGTCGGGACAGAAACTAGATAGACCACATCATGGTTAACGGTAGATGGAGACATGCATTACAAGATGTGAAGGTAAGAAGAAGTGCAGATGTGGGAAGTGATCACCATTTAGTAGTAGCAAAACTGAAAGTGAAACTAAGAAGGGCTGGACCAACTGTAACTACACAGAAAAGGTTTGACATCAGCAAATTGAAGGACCCCCTTACCAGAAAAGCTTTTGCGGCCGACATTAAGAAACGATATCAATTTGCCAAAAGCCAGGAAAAGACATTGACTGATGATATAGACCAGAATTTCAACACCATTTCAACAGTATATAAGGAAAGTAGCAAATCATGCTTAGGATTCCAGGAAAGGAAGAAGCAAGATTGGATAACACCAGAAACACTAAACACCATAAAGATGAGAAAGGAAATGAAAAGAAAGAAAACAGAAGCGAAGTCCCCCAGGTTAAAGCAACTATATAGCGAATAGTACAGCCAGCTGGACAGGGAAGTTAAACGCCAAACCCGAGCCAACAAAAGGAATTTCCTAGACGATCTTGCAAAACAGGCAGAAGAGGCAGCACTGAGAAATGAACAAAGCACAGTATACAAAATAACTAAATTCATCAGCGGAAAACAAGGTGCAAACAATATTACATTAGTAAGAGATAAGCAAGGAAATCTCATCAAGACAGCAGAGGGACAGGAAACAAGATGGGCAGAGCACTTCAGAGAAACTCTGAACAAGGAAATACCAGAGACACAACTGAATGTTCCTGAGGCTGAAAACGATCTAGATGTAAATACAGACATTCCACGAAAAGAAGAAATCATCACAGCAATCAAAGGGTTAAAGAACGGTAAAGCTCCGGGCCATGATAACTTAAATGCAGAGCTATTTAAGACAGACCCTGAGCTAGCAGCAGAACTATTAGAACCACTATTTGCACAAGTGTGGAAAACGGGGACAACACCATCAGAGTGGAACAAAGGAATAATTGTCAAATTGCCCAAAAAGGGAGATCTTGCAGACTGCAATAATTGGAGAGGAATCACTCTTCTCTCAGTTCCCAGCAAAATACTAGGCAGGATAATTATACAGAGAATTTCAAAGGCAGTAGACTACAAACTGAGGAAAGAACAAGCAGGATTTAGAAAGAACAGAAGATGTGTAGACCATATATTCACTCACAGGAACATTATAGAGCAGTGCTCAGAATGGCAAAGACAGCTTTACATAAATTTTGTTGATTTTGAAAAGGCTCTTGACAGCATACATAGGGACAGTTTATGGAAAATACTGAGGGCTTATGGAATTCCAAGCTGCATAGTGACAATCATAAAAAGCCTCTATGCCAACTTTACGTGTAATGTTGGGCAGAGTAACCTAACCTTCGAGGTGAAGACAGGAGTACGACAGGGATGCCTCTTATCAACCACTCTTTTTTTAACAGTCATAGACTGGGTGATGCGCCAGACAACAGAGGGCAGTCCAAGAGGAATAAGATGGACTACATTTTCTACATTGGAAGATCTGGAATATGCAGATGACATTGCACTGCTGGCACATTCACATCAACACATCCAGGAAAAAACGGATAGACTTAATAAATTTAGCCAGCAGGTGGGCTTGAACATCAATTTAAAGAAGTCTGAGGTCATGACGCTCAATGTGAGCAACCCTGAGCCCATATCAGTAAGGAATCAGCAATTGGTACAGACAGATACCTTCACATACCTAGGAAGCATAGTAACACCAGACGGTGGGGCAGGCAAAGACATCAACATCAGAATGAATAAGGCAAGAACAGCCTTCTTTAGCCTAAACAACATCTGGAAGTCCTCCCAATACAGCACAAGCACAAAATTAAGATTATACCAGAGTTGCGTGCTTTCTGTGCTTCTCTATGGTGCGGAATGCTGGAGAGTCACAGAGAAGGAAATGTCAAAATTGTCCTCTTTTCACACAACATGTCTAAGAAAAATTCACCGCATCTTTTGGCCGAATACCATCACCAACCAAGATCTGCTTACTCGTAGCAAGCAAGAGGACATGCACACCATCATAGCTGGCAGACGCTGGAGCTGGGTTGGTCATGTCCTCAGAAGAGACCCCGATGCCATCACAAGAACAGCTATGCTTTGGACCCCTGAAGGAAAGCGAAAGAGAGGCCGATCAAAAACAACTTGGCGGAGGACCGTGGAGGCTGAGATGCAAAGAATGAACCAGAGTTGGGGCACTGTACGAAGGATGGCCACCGACCGTGCAAAGTGGAATCAATTTGTTGTTGCCCTACAAGACGCCACTAGGCGTGATGGCCACTGACTGCTTTGACGGTCGGTGGTTAAGGATCGAAGAAGAAGAAGAAGAAGAAGAACTGATGCTGTCTGTTTCAGTTGAATTAGGTGTCTAACTTGGAGCACTTGAAGTAGGGTCGTAGAACATAAAGCGCAAAGTGATGTCACTGGTGTTACTCTCATCTATAGTTAGAATTCACGTCCAGTCCTATGACATGTCCTATATTTGGGTTCTAGTGTGCCGTTTTATGGCTGTCTATGATTTCTTCTGGAAGCAATCGGAAGTCAGTGATGTAGTCTTACGTCGCTGTAGCATAAACGAAAAGTTTCGCCTACACACCCAAGTTGCTACTTTGAGTAGGTCCAATCAGGAGCTGTCTATCTTATCATCTCAAATGTCAAACCAATTGCATATAAGTGTCTGGTTTGGTAGGGGTCCTTCCACTACCCTCCTGTCATGTAAATCATTACTACATGTCAACATAAGATAACGTGTGATTTTCAAACTCTATGGCCATATAAAATCTTGCCACTTCCGTGGGTATTTGTCATGTTTACAAATTCACTACTTCACAGATCTAACATTTATAATCTCCTTCTAAATGTTATTTTCTTGTAATTGTTTATCACAACAAAGTTCATCTGTCGGAAATATTCATCAATGTCCGTGTCTTAATCTGTACCAAGATTGTAATCCTACATCCCAGCGAGATCGACCGTGTATTTGGGCACGTCATGTTTGCAAACTAGCACCTAATCATGCGACAACACGGTTTTGCGTAACTTCCCCAGACAAAAAGTCTGGGTGAACAATAGGAATGTTGCTCAGTGTAGAATCTTGTAGTGGTGTTGATGGTATTGTATGATGGTGATATTACTAAATGTAATTGTATGAGGCCAGCTGTGAAGGCTCCTGAGATAAAATGTAGTTGAGAATTGTCAGAAGGCCTTTCTTGCTACCACTACGACCTCACACTTAATTTTTTTTAATGAATGTGGCTACGTAAAGTGTCTAGGGTTATGATATGTAGTGTGGTGTAATAGGTTATAGATATAATAATAATAAATAATAATAAATTCTTTAAGCGCCAAACACGGCGCATAAGGCAGAAACCAGTGCTCTCCAGGTTGTTCGTTGTGACGCCACTCCTCTTAGCTCTTGCACATTATTTAGGCCCAACGTTCTTCCTTCTCTTATTATTGTTCTTCTGAGTGTTTCTTTTGGTCTTCCTTTTTTCCGCTTACCCTCAGGAACCCAAGTGAGCGCCTGTAGTGGTATTCTGTTGTTTTGCATTCGTAGGACATGACCGATATATGACCATCGTCTTTTCCTTATATAGTCGGAGACATATTTCTGCCTAGAGTCTTCTCTTATTTGTCGATTAGTCTTGAATTCTTTCCAACTGATGTTCATGAGTTTTCTAAGACATTTGTTCTCGAATGTATTCAGCTTGTTCTCCAATGATTTTGTTATTTTCCAACTCTCACAGCCGTATGTTAACACTGAGATAACATTTGAATTAAACAGACGAAGCTTGGTATGTATATTCAATGATCGTAATTTCCAAATGTTAGATAATCTATTGAAGGCGCTAGCTGCCAAAGCAATTCTAGTATGGATTTCTCTTGTTGTGTCACCATCCTGAGTCATTTTACTGCCTAAATAATTGAAACTTTCAACTTTCTGTAGTTTTTCCCCGTTCAAGATGATATCAAAGGTCTCGTTAGAAAAGTTCATAGCTTTAGTTTTAGAGGCATTTATTTGGAGACCAATTTTAACCGAGAGATGACACAAATTATTTATTGCTTCTTGGGATTGTCTTGGTGTTGAACTTAAGAATGCTACATCATCTGCGAAATCCAGGTCCCCCAGGAATTTTCCATTTGTCCATTTTATACCCAATTGTTCATTGTGGGTATAGTTTCTCATAACCCAATCAATAGCTATTCCAAAAAGTAGTGGTGACATAATACAGCCTTGTTTCACCCCTGTTTCTACTGTAAACCATTCTGTATTCCCTTTATTTGTTCTAACACAACATCTTGCATTGTCATATAGCGCTTTGATTATATTCACATATTTTGTTGGAAAACCATAGATTGTAAGTATCTTCCACAATGATGGGCGGTGTAGACTATCAAAGGCTTTTTGAAAATCGACGAAGGTGATAATAAGTGGCGATTGCCTTTCCACTGATTCTTCTATAATTGTTCTTAGTGTGAATATTTGATCAATACATGATCGTTTCGGCCTGAAACCCGCTTGTTCTTCTCTGATCTTTTCGTCAGCATGCAATTTAAGTCTTTCTAACATCATGCAACATAATAATTTTCCAGGTACTGATAATAGAGATATACCACGCCAGTTATTACAGTCTGATAGATCACCTTTCTTCGGTAACTTTACAATAATACTGTCTTTCCATTGTTGTGGTGGTTGTTCTTCTCTCCATACTTCATTTATAATATCTAAAATTCTCAAGAGGTTGTTGACATTAACTGCTTTAATCATTTCCCCTGAAATTTCGTCAACTCCAGCAGCTTTAAAATTTTTTAATCTTTTAACGGCTTGTTTGATCTCGTCCAGCGTGAATTCATCGCAAGTTATTGGCAAGGTGGTTGTGGATGTTTCATTATTAAAATCAGGTGTTACTGTTGGTGGTGGTCTGTTTAGCACCTCCATGAAGTGCTCAGCCCATCTCTTCATTTGTTCTTTTTCTGTTGGTATTGAATTCCCTAATTTACCTTTAACAGGTGTTTCCATAGCAGTAGGCTGGTGACATAGTTGTTTTGTAATTTGATAAAGGCACCTACTATTACCAGTTCTTGCAGCATTTTCAGCTTCTACGGCCAGTTCATTGATGAAATGTCTTTTATCTCTTCGAGTTTTTGTCTTCACTTCTTTATTTAACAAGTTATAAGTTAGTTTGCAAGATTCAACTGTATTATGTGTACATTAGATATACCCACAGGTATTTAACAAGACTAATAATATTAATAAATGTTAAAATACACTGAACTAACTCACGTGTGTAAAATTTTTTGATAGAATTATATTACATTTATTTTGTTCTGGATCAATTTTTTAGGTTGACCAGAACTTAAAAGGATTTAGAGATTATGAAAGAAATGCATGGAATATTATATCATAAATGCAATAGTGTACATATATATGTACTATACTAGTTAGTTTTATTAAAATGTTCTAGTAGTCATCTACTTGGGAGGATAGTTAATGTTTGTGCTGTTGGGGTGGCCTCATCACACCTGTCTATATTGACTACACAGTGTCCAGAAAATGGTGGGAATTTTTATGAGGGTATTAGTACTACACAGCGTTGGTGAATGTCCAGCAGACCAGAGGCTCACTCATCTTGTAGTTGTAGCTCTGGTGCTGAAATCAGGTGGTCCCACCTCTCCGTGCTGGCGGGCTATAATGGTGGTCTCTGTCACAAGTACTGCACAGATACACTCGAGTAAAGTCACCAACTGAATAGTCACTGCTTTGTTGACAACAGAAACTCACAGCTCTGCAATCAAAGTATGGGCCATGTGTCAAAATCTATTCTCTACCCACGTCTGGACACAACACTGACACAACAACCACATCATACAGACAGGTCAGATCTCTCTGACCAAACAGCACATTTACCATGGTGGTTTTACATCAGATAGATCCTCCCAGACTATAGATTCTGAAAAATATTTATTAGTTTTCTGCCCTAAAAGAGGATAGGTAATATGTTTCATTATTCTCAACACTTGATCTGTCTTGCATAATCCTTGCTGGAGTTTATGTACATTGTTGGTCCCTAGACCCTGACTAGGGCGGGGGGTCTAGAGCAAATCCCTACTTGTTTGTAAGGCTAGATTTCGATATGGCAGTATCAAATCACTCGAACATGAAACAATATTCAAAATATATAAGGAAATAATTTCAATCTTACCAGATTATGAATAAATAACACAGAATTGCTAGCAAAACTCAGCTGAGCTGCTGGCTATAGTATGGCGTCCCTAAACTTCTTACACTTTCTTTCATATGGAAATCACCACACTTTAAAATCTGTGTCTATCACTGAACAACTATTGAGAAATGACCCCAAATCCGCGTCTAAGCGCCGACAATATGCTTGTCTGTGGCCAATCACTGCCTAGGTTTATTTGAATTTCAAATTTCCTACACTAAAGTCATTTCAGTCATGCTTCAGTCAAGTATGGATGTTTATCTGTTAGTCTGTCCGTCTCTACTTGTGTTTCTACAAAATGTACTTGATTTTTGAACCAACCTTTCTCTCCCCTCCAAAATTTTGTCGTTAAAAGTTATTTTTAGACACAGCCACCACAATATCCCCTCTCCTCCATACCAAGTAGATTTGAACACCTGCGTCTCGAGGTCGTGTTTTTTTTGTGCAAAATAGCGACACTTTTAGATTCAATACAGTCTGTCGATGATGTAAACTACACTGTCTTTTGTCATTATCTTCAATATTATCTATCCGTCTGTAAAATTAAGAACATATTAGTTCACTGCTCAGAATAGGCCATCCGGCCAGCTAATTTTTATATTCCTAACATTAATATTAAGAAAAAAGTACTTTTTAAATTTTGTAATATTCCAAACATCTGCGTTTTAGCCGCTGAATTCAAATCAAGGGCTTGGTATTGCAAAAGCGTCCAATAAATGACTGTGGCGTAACATATCTATGGTCCCTTCTGTCGAGTTGCTTACTTTTTATGTCAACTTGGGAAACGTGACTTTTCTCCGTTTCCCCCCCCCCCCCCCCCCCCCCCCCCAATTGCGTCTCCTTAGCCTTTCTAGTCTCACGCAATCTTTCCAGTCATATTTTTTTCTTTTTATCCGCCGTTCCCCTCCTGTCTAGCGAGTCAATTTTTATGGAGGGTGATGACCCGCGGTCTGGGCGATCATGTACATCAGCAGCCTACGCATTATGTTTTTATCCTTAAATGTTATCTTTGGAGGTATTTTACCGTTGTATCTCTGTCAATTTCACTACACATCTCCCCACTTGAAAACATGCCTATGGCAAGTTTCAAAACCAGCGATACACATAGGTAAAATTACTCCTCACGTCTGCCACTACTCTAATTTTGATCACAGGGGTGCCGACTGAGGAAATCTGCACCGACATTCACTTTGCCTGGGATATATTGGATACTGAACTGATAAGGTTGAAGCAATAAAGACCACCTCAGCAATCTTGCGTTTTCATGCTTAGCCTGAGACAAGAACACGAGAGGCTGATGGTCCGTCTCCACCACAAAAGTCCTACCATACAGATAGATTTGAAACTTCTTTATTGCCCAGATTAATGCTAAACATTCCTTTTCGCTTGTGGAGTATCCTTGTTCCGCCTTATTCAATTTGCGGCTTGCATAAGCGACTGGTTTAAGTTCCCCATCAGGTGAAGATGATCTTTGCAACAAAGCCCCTCCTAGTCCTACATTACTTGCATCGGTTCTTAAGACAAAGTCCTGTGTCAAATCAGGTAGTTTGAGAATAGGCTTGCTAGTGAGTTTTTCCTTTAACTCTTGGAACGCTAGTTCACATTGTGCAGTCCAAATAATTTTATCTGGAAGTCCCTTGCGAGTCAGATCAGTCAGAGGAGCACAAATAGCGTTAAAATTCTTGATGTATTTCTGATAAAATCCGCATAACGACACAAATGATCGCACGTCCTTTTTTGTTTGCGGCCTAGGTGCTCTCTGCAGTTTTTCCAAGTTCTTAGGATCAGGGGTCATATTACCCTGATATACAGTGTGTCCCAAGAATTCCAACTCTTTGCATCCAATACAACATTTTGTTGGCCTAGCAGTTAAGTTCGCCTCCCGAAGTCTATCAAACAACATCGCCAGAGCTTCAATGTGTTCTTCAAATGTCTCTGTGGCGACGAGAATATCATCCATGAAATTCGTGATACATGGGTTATTCAGGGGATCCAACAATTTGCGCATCATCCTTGAAAACACACTCGGAGCATTTTTCAGTCCGAATGGTAGCATATTGAATTCATAATGTCCATCCGAAGTGCTAAAAGCCAAATAAGGTCTCACTTCAGGTTTCACTGGGATCTAGTAATAGCCTTTACTAAGATCCACCTTTGAAAAGTATTTTGCCTTGTTCAGTCTGGCAAATAACTGTTTTGTGTCTGGTAATGGATCCACTTGTCCTTCTGTGACAGCATTCAGTTTCCTGTAATCTATGCACAGTCTGTGTTCCCCAGACGGTTTTCTCAACAAAACGACACTAGAACTAAAAGATGATTCACTGTGCGAAATAATCCCCTCCTTCAACAAATACTCTATTTCTTCCTTCAATGCCTTCTCCTTCGCGAACGGAATAGAATAGGCTCTCATACAGATTGGGTTTGAGTCTACCAGTTTCATGTCATACTGTATCAAATTTGTATGGCCTGGTTTATCTGTTAATACATCTGTATGTTCCTCCAGAACCTTTTGAACTCTCTCCCTCTGGTTTTTAGTCAGGTGCTTACTGACTTTTACCTGTGCTGCTGTTTCACAAGGATGTAATGGGTATTCATGTGAGGTGAGTGGTTCTTTTTGCATCTGGGTTGCAATAGCCAAGGTCAATAAGGGGGTGCTTTCCTGGAGTGGTCTGTCCAGATACTTCTTTAACAGGTTTACATGATAAACTTTTTCCTTCCCCTTTTTGTCAATTTTATAGTTTGTTCTAGACACCTTCTCTAGAACCGTATATGGACCTTGCCAACCAATTTGTAATTTATTCTGGCTTCCGGGTAGTAGAAGCAGCACCTTCTCTCCGACTGCCAGTTCCCTGTCCTTTGCCTTCCTATTAAAATATGCTGCATGTTTCTTCCTGGCTTGTTTCAAATTATCATTTGCCAGTTTCCATCCAGCTTTCAAACGAGTGGTCAGTTCGTTCACATATTGATACGATGAGGTAACAGTCTCTTCCGCCTTCTCATCTGTCCAGGTCCTTAATAGAGTTACATCTGGATCTTTAATTTATCATACTTATTTTTCATGGAACCCGTCTGGTCCCGTCCCTTAGAAGCTTTATAATGAGGACTTTTCTTCCCAGAATCATCACTCACAAATCGACCACTACCAATTTTTCTCTGGGGTTTGTCTCCCCACTTAAGATTGCTTATGAGAGATCTTCGCTCTCTTTTCTGTTCTTCCAGTTTATATAAGTCTGACCGAGGGATTGTCATCCTATCCTGGGTAAAGTTTCTTCTTTGTACTCTTCGCATAGTGGCCATGTTAATCCATTCAAGTGAAGACTGGGTGTGAAAAGGGGGCTCCCATTCCACTTTGTCTACCCGAGTATAATTAGTTTTCCTTTCAGGCCTAAAGTTGCCCCGTGGCGTTTCTAGGTCCTGCACATATTTTCCCTTTGTGGGTGTTCCCTCATGAAATACGCCACATGCATCTACAAAGTTTTCAACATCGACATTTACGTCGGGCCAATAGTATTTTCGAGCAATCTTTTGGCAGATGGTACCGACTTTCTCATGGTCACCATCTTTTCCAACATGTAAGCTCCTTATTAAGTTTGCCCTATATATCTTGGGAAGAACTAACTGTCCGTGACCAGTGGATCTAGTTCCTGTCTTCCTGTATAATAGTTTGTTCTTCATGAAATATTCCCCCTTGCTCGGAGGTGTGTGGCATTTGGGCAATTTTTTAAAACAGGGCTTGAGTGTCCTATCCTCAGCCTGCGCCTTCCTCATCTCCTCTGGATGAGCATTTATAGGTTCACCTTCTTCCTCCTTCTTCTGTGACCTGGTCTGCACTGTCGCCATGATCACAGGTTTCTCGGGGTTCCCCAAGAAGACGTATCTACACCCCAATATCAGAGGGTAGATTGGTTCATCTATCACTGCTGCTCTGATTTCTCCTTCCACATAGCGAGTTTTCACCGTTATCCTTGCGATGGGAAGTGTCATGAGTGGTATGTCCTTAGTCGCCCCTTGTATTTCCACTGTTTCTGTGGTATACTGACTTGGGTCCACTAGGCTAGACTTCACAACTGAATCATAATCCAAACCTGTATCATAAAGGCACCTTATGGTGACCCCATTACAAATAACATCCTCACAAACTGGGGGGTGATAAGGTTCCTGTTGTCCCTTAGGATTAACCTTTAATCTTTGCGTCCCCGACTTCATTGCAGCAATGTTTGAAGGTTTCCTTCTACAAAATTCGGTGTTATGGTTATCCTTTTTGCACCATTTACACCATCTTTTTCCTTGGTTCAACGGTTTTCTTTCATTGAACTTTTGGTCATTGAACTGTGAGTTTCTGTCGCGATAGTCATTTCTTGGCCGCTCAAAGTTTGTCCTACCTTTATTTCCCTGCTCTCTATTATCAAATTTATTAAATTGCTGTGGAGCTTTAAAATTGTCTATGTGCTTCTTTTTAGCACCACTTACCTCTGCCTGGGCTGCCTGATACCTCTCAGCAACATTTAAAATTTCCCCCAACTTCTCTGCACCTTGTTCCATGAGAAATTTTCTCATGTCTGGAGCCATGGACTCTCTCAATTGCTCAATCATGATCATTTCTTTAAGATCTTGGGTCTTCCCCAGAGCCGTCCATTTCTCCAAATAGGTTTCTAGTCTAGCAGAGAATTGGTGGTATGTCTCCCCAGACAACAGTTTGGCATTTCTAAATTTCTTACGATAAAATTCACCATTCTTCTCGTACCTTAATAACAAAGCCTGCTTTAACATGTCATAATTGTCTTGGTCTTCCCTGTTCATTTTAGCAAATACTTCATAAGAAGTACCCCTCAATCCCTGTGATAGCTTTAAACTCCACCTCTCTCTCTCTCTAACCCATATGTAGTAGCTAATAACTCAAAACGCCCTAGGTACCCCTCTATGTCATCGTCTTTTTCAACAAAATGGTCTAAATGAAACCCCATAGCTGAGTTTGAGGCTCCCATACTGGGCGTAGCATCCGAGGCAAAAGGGCTGGCACCATTTTCAGGAGCCGGGCCTGGTAATTCCAGCTCCCTTAGTCGTAATTCGTGCTCCCTCTGCAACCTTCTATCTTCTGCCTCCCTTTCGGCAGTCAACCTTTTTTCTTCTGCCTCCCTTTGCTGTCGTTTTTCTTCTGCCTCCCTTTGCTGTCGTTTTTCTTCTGCCTCAATCTGCAGCCTCTTAGTCTCAGCCTCTAACTTCTTCTCTTCAACCAACCTGTCAGACTCCAATTTTCTTTCAGCCTCTTTTTCTAATCTCCTTTCTTCCCGTTCAATATATTTATCACATTCAGCCGTTACGTATTGAATTAAAATTTGACCATCCATTCCCATCTCCTTCGCGGTGAGCACAGCAGCTGATCTAAATTTTGCCAGCTCCGCCATACTTTTTAGACAATATAATAATATACAAGTTAAATCTCTAACCAGTAAATACACTAAGTACTTCTTATGACTATAGTCTAACCAATTCTAACCAACCAGTTAACTAATTAATTATTACTGGCTGTGAAGATTCACCAACTTTTATCTGCAGGGACACTTTTAATTTTAAAGGGAATTTTACAATTTATTTCCCTACTTTTATTTCTCCCACCAGGAGATCCTAATATTACTGTTGGGCTAATTATCCCGGACGAGCCCCCAATTTATGTAGTGGTGTTGATGGTATTGTATGATGGTGATATTACTAAATGTAATTGTATGAGGCCAGCTGTGAAGGCTCCTGAGATAAAATGTAGTTGAGAATTGTCAGAAGGCCTTTCTTGCTACCACTACGACCTCACACTTAATTTTTTTTAATGAATGTGGCTACGTAAAGTGTCTAGGGTTATGATATGTAGTGTGGTGTAATAGGTTATAGATATACCCACAGATATTTAACAAGACTAATAATATTAATAAATGTTAAAATACACTGAACTAACTCACGTGTGTAAAATTTTTTGATAGAATTATATTACATTTATTTTGTTCTGGATCAATTTTTTAGGTTGACCAGAACTTAAAAGGATTTAGAGATTATGAAAGAAATGCATGGAATATTATATCATAAATGCAATAGTGTACATATATATGTACTATACTAGTTAGTTTTATTAAAATGTTCTAGTAGTCATCTACTTGGGAGGATAGTTAATGTTTGTGCTGTTGGGGTGGCCTCATCACACCTGTCTATATTGACTACACAGTGTCCAGAAAATGGTGGGAATTTTTATGAGGGTATTAGTACTACACAGCGTTGGTGAATGTCCAGCAGACCAGAGGCTCACTCATCTTGTAGTTGTAGCTCTGGTGCTGAAATCAGGTGGTCCCACCTCTCCGTGCTGGCGGGCAATAATGGTGGTCTCTGTCACAAGTACTGCACAGATACACTCGAGTAAAGTCACCAACTGAATAGTCACTGCTTTGTTGACAACAGAAACTCACAGCTCTGCAATCAAAGTATGGGCCAAGTGTCAAATTCTATTCTCTACCCACGTCTGGACACAACACTGACACAACAACCACATCTTACAGACAGGTCAGATCTCTCTGACCAAACAGCACATTTACCATGGTGGTTTTACATCAGATAGATCCTCCCAGACTATAGATTCTGAAAAATATTTATTAGTTTTCTGCCCTAAAAGAGGATAGGTAATATGTTTCATTATTCTCAACACTTGATCTGTCTTGCATAATCCTTGCTGGAGTTTATGTACATTGTTGGTCCCTAGACCCTGACTAGGGCGGGGGGTCTAGAGCAAATCCCTACTTGTTTGTAAGCTAGATTTCGATATGGCAGTATCAAATCACTCGAACATGAAACAATATTCAAAATATATAAGGAAATAATTTCAATCTTACCAGATTATGAATAAATAACACAGAATTGCTAGCAAAACTCAGCTGAGCTGCTGGCTATAGTATGGCGTCCCTAAACTTCTTACACTTTCTTTCATATGGAAATCACCACACTTTAAAATCTGTGTCTATCACTGAACAACTATTGAGAAATGACCCCAAATCCGCGTCTAAGCGCCGACAATATGCTTGTCTGTGGCCAATCACTGCCTAGGTTTATTTGAATTTCAAATTTCCTACACTAAAGTCATTTCAGTCATGCTTCAGTCAAGTATGGATGTTTATCTGTTAGTCTGTCCGTCTCTACTTGTGTTTCTACAAAATGTACTTGATTTTTGAACCAACCTTTCTCTCCCCTCCAAAATTTTGTCGTTAAAAGTTATTTTTTAGACACAGCCACCACAATATCCCCTCTCCTCCATACCAAGTAGATTTGAACACCTGCGTCTCGAGGTCGTGTTTTTTTGTGCAAAATAGCGACACTTTTAGATTCAATACAGTCTGTCGATGATGTAAACTACACTGTCTTTTGTCATTATCTTCAATATTATCTATCCGTCTGTAAAATTAAGAACATATTAGTTCACTGCTCAGAATAGGCCATCCGGCCAGCTAATTTTTATATTCCTAACATTAATATTAAGAAAAAAGTACTTTTTAAATTTTGTAATATTCCAAACATCTGCGTTTTTAGCCGCTGAATTCAAATCAAGGGCTTGGTATTGCAAAAGCGTCCAATAAATGACTGTGGCGTAACATATCTATGGTCCCTTCTGTCGAGTTGCTTACTTTTTATGTCAACTTGGGAAACGTGACTTTTCTCCGTTTCTCCACCCGACCCCCCCCCGCGCCCCCTCCCCCCCCCCCCCCCTCCCCCCCCCCCCCCCCAATTGCGTCTCCTTAGCCTTTCTAGTCTCACGCAATCTTTCCAGTCATATTTTTTTCTTTTTATCCGCCGTTCCCCTCCTGTCTAGCGAGTCAATTTTTATGGAGGGTGATGACCCGCGGTCGGGGCGATCATGTACATCAGCAGCCTACGCATTATGTTTTTATCCTTAAATGTTATCTTTGGAGGTATTTCACCGTTGTATCTCTGTCAATTTCACTACAACTCTTACTCCGTCTGGAGCTGGCGATAAGCAAAATGTCAGTGTGGCAAGTTCGCTCCTTCGCTACTCGTCACCGATAACAAAGGAGAAAATAACCAGGGTAGAGGGGTGGGTGAGAAGTGTGACAAGATGTGATAAGAAAACCTTGAACGATGAAAACGAAAACAACGCATACTGGAAGAATTAGCACGTAAATGGAATGGCAAAGAAATAATGCTGGAGAGGATTGAAGACTAGAAAAAAAGAACGAACATATTTCGTGACAGTCTACATCTACGTCTTTTACACTGGGATTCCAGAACAGATATTGCCTTGGAGTGCTATCAGCAGGTTTCCTTTGTGTGTGTCCTTTCAATCTTCAGTCTCCCCAGCTGTAAATAGATACCCGACTCTTTTCTTATGTTAGGAAAGGCAACTTTTAATGACTAATTATAAAACCATCACATAGAAATATGAAGAATGCGCCGTATGCTCGATAACGAATGAATAAATTCTAATTTCTGCGAAAGGTGCTCCCTTGTGGTGCTGAGTGAATAATCAGTAGTGAATGAATGACGTGGCTACTCAGGGGTCGTCCACAAATGACGTCACGCAATTTTGGCAATTGTTTACTCTGATGTGACGTCAGAAATCTCTTAATCCATTTTCTTTTTTTTTAAGTATAAATTTTAAAAACGTTTTAAAACAACTATCAAGGTTACAACAACTATCCGATATTTCAGCTGAGATTGTAATGTTAACATGAGTCGTCCACGAGGGAGTTGTTAACTATTGCGGATTAAAGTAGAGTTTGAGGATGGAGGTTACAAAATTTATAATGTTCCGACATAATTTATGGAAGTAGCGATCATCAATCGCACTTTTTTGTGTGATGTCCCATTTTTCAAACCCTCTCCCTTATTGTCACACATCGTCAAAAAATATTGACCCCCACCCCCCTTTCCTCACTGCGTGACGTCATATGTATACGATCCCTTATTTGTACCCCCAAAGTAGCAAGACGTACTGAATGACTGATTAACTGAAAGTCTATAACTCGGATCCCTTTTCCAGTTGACATTCTGCATACTAAAAAAAATTATCTACTGTCCTTTTAAAAATTACACATATTGATGTTCTTATCATGTTTCCTCTACAGATAACCACTACAAGGAAAAAATTTACTCTCTGATTAGACACGGCTCAAGGCATTCACAGAGAGTACCTTTACAAGGTAAGACTACCTGAAAATTACTCAATCCAAGTAGCTTTACTGACAAAAGAAAAAAAATTAAAGCAGCTTTAATGATTATATAAGTAGGATTGGAATTATTTTACCACAGAGAGATTAGTTGTTACTTTCTTTTCTCTTCTGTTTTCGCACGTCTTATCCCTAATAAAGACCATGTGATCGTACCGCAAGCTTTTCTTTTCACTTTATTTTAGTAAGACTACCCAACCACCTATTTCAGTTGATCTCATCGTTGTATGTACTATTACTATAGTCCTCATTTTTTTTTATTCATTCATCATCCACCCCTTTTCAACTTCCCACCACAAGCCCGACTAATTCATGCCAAGTTCTCATGTCCTGTGTTATCTGCCCAAGTTCCCATGTCCTGTGTTATCTGCCCAAGTTCCCATGTCCTGTGTTATCTGCCCAAGTTCTCATGTCCTGTGCTATCTGCCCAAGTTCCCATGTCCTGTGTTATCTGCCCAAGTTCTCGTGTCCTGTGCTATCTGCCCAAGTTCTCATGTCCTGTGCTATCTGACCAAGTTCTCATGTCCTGTGTTATCTGCCCAAGTTCCCATGTCCTGTGTTATCTGCCCAAGTTCTCGTGTCCTGTGCTATCTGCCCAAGTTCTCATGTCCTGTGTTATCTGCCCAAGTTCTCGTGTCCTGTGCTATCTGCCCAAGTTCTCATGTCCTGTGCTATCTGACCAAGTTCTCATGTCCTGTGCTATCTGCCCAAGTTCTCATGTCCCATGCTATCTGCCCAAGTTCTCATGTCCTGTGCTATCTGCCCAAGTTCTCATGTCCCGTGCTATCTGCCAAAGTTCTCATGTCCTGTGCTATCTGCCCAAGTTCTCATGTCCTGTGTTATCTGCCCAAGTTCCCATGTCCTGTGTTATCTGACCAAGTTCTCATGTCCTGTGTTATCTGCCCAAGTTCCCATGTCCTGTGCTATCTGACCAAGTTCTCATGTTCTGTGTTATCTGCCCAAGTTCCCATGTCCTGTGCTATCTGCCCAAGTTCTCATGTCCTGTGTTATCTGCCCAAGTTCCCATGTCCCGTGCTATCTGACCAAGTTCTCATGTCCTGTGTTATCTGCCCAAGTTCTCATGTCCTGTGCTATCTGACCAAGTTCTCATGTCCTGTGCTATCTGCCCAAGTTCTCATGTCCCATGCTATCTGCCCAAGTTCTCATGTCCCGTGCTATCTGCCCAAGTTCTCATGTCCTGTGCTATCTGCCCAAGTTCCCATGTCCTGTGTTATCTGCCCAAGTTCTCATGTCCTGTGTTATCTGCCCAAGTTCCCATGTCCTGTGCTATCTGCCCAAGTTCTCATGTCCTGTGTTATCTGCCCAAGTTCTCATGTCCTGTGTTATCTGCCCAAGTTCTCGTGTCCTGTGTTATCTGCCCAAGTTCTCATGTCCTGTGCTATCTGCCCAAGTTCTCATGTCCTGTGTTATCTGCCCAAGTTCTCATGTCCTGTGCTATCTACCCAAGTTCTCATGTCCCGTGCTATCTGCCCAAGTTCTCGTGTCCCGTGCTATCTGCCCAAGTTCTCATGTCCTGTGCTATCTGCCCAAGTTCTCGTGTCCTGTGCTATCTGCCCAAGTTCTCGTGTCCTGTGCTATCTGCCCAAGTTCTCATGTCCCGTGCTATCTGCCCAAGTTCTCATGTCCTGTGCTATCTGCCCAAGTTCTCATGTCCTGTGCTATCTGCCCAAGTTCTCATTTTTCTGTGCTATCTGCCCAAGTTCTCATGTCCTGTGCTATCTGCCCAAGGTCTTTCCACGTCCTCTTTACCCATTAATTGAAGTCTCCAGTTGTCTTCATATCTTCCTCTACTTCTCGTATCATGGAGATTTCAGAACAACGACTGTCTTATAATACTTTCAACAGGTATCCTCAATGTGTGTTCTATCTGTTGGTATCGCCTGCTTCTCATCCCCTTTTTCACTGGCACCTGCCTGGTTATTGTCATCAGTTCTACATAGGTGACCTCTTACCATTTCAATCCTTCTATTCTATGCAAGCACTTATTTGTGAAAGTCTGTAACTTCTTGCTTGGTGTGTCTATTGTTCTCCAAATTGCAGAACCATACAGCAAGTTTGCCTCCATGTTTGATTTGAAGACTCATGTGTTTATGATGGACTTGATATGTTTTCATTATTTTTTTTTTTAATATTTCCTATGCACTCCTATATGAAATCTTCTCTTGTCTTTTGTATTCTTATATTGATTTCACTGTCTGTTCCTCCAAGTTTGTCTATACTGCTGCCAAGATATATGAACGAACGAACGAAATTTTTATTTCATCAGGGTAAAGAAATAGGCATAATTGTCTTTTTACATTTCTGCCCTGCAATACAATTTTCAGCGTTTTACAGATTAAAATTAAAATATTAACAACTTCAGACAGGATTAATTAATATTATCATCACAATCAGAAACTGAGCATACACAAGTACATTTACTCATAGTCATTCACGCACATAGAGAGAAGGATAGAGAGAGAGAGAGAGAGAGAGAGAGAGAGAGAGAGAGAGAGAGAGAGAGAGAGAGAGAGAGAGAGATGTATGATTCTAGGGGGTGATTCTTCGTATGCAATCGTATTATCACTTGCTGCATTTATTCTCATTATCTTTATCTTTTCCCGGTAATTTTTTAAATACACGTGATCCATCTAATTGTCTGACATAGTCTTACAAAGTATTACAAGACTACTATGTCCTTACCACATCCACTATTATGTTCACAGACTTACCGCGAGGCATCTCTCCACTCAGAACCCACGACAAAATGGAGAGATCTCAACACAAGGAACGGCCACTAAAACCTTTAGTTTCAACATCAAAAGGTGAGAACCGCTGTAAATATCAGAAAATGTGTTTGCTTGCAAGTAAGGTAGTTTATGTTTGCATATATCTGTGAGAACCGCTGTAAATATCAGATAATGTGTTTGCTTGCAAGTAAGGTAGTTTATGTTTGCATATATCTGTGAGCAGAGAAATAAAAATATTGTTCAGTAATTTTTTTCATTTTTGAAAATTCACAGCTTGATTTTCCTTATCCTTAAGTTGTGGTTCCTTGCTTCATGTGGGAGCGAACAGGAAAATTGTCACGTGACCGATAATCTATTTTACCATCTTGTCCATAATTTGATTACTCTTTTAAATGTCCTGGTTTTCCTCGTCATTTTTGTATTCTTTTTCTTTCATTTTCTACCTTCGTGGCCAAACTTTTTCACCTTCTCAAACCCCACCCGAGGTTTGGTTACGTTCCGGCCTGTAGCGGTCAGCGAACGATAATATTATCTAAGCCGCACCTGGTCTGACCAGGGGAATATCTCTTACGTTTAAAGCCTTTGATCACGAGCGAAAGGGTCCCTGTGTTTGGCTTCCAGAACGCTGCTTCTGATCATAATATTATGCATCCTGGAAACAGGGGGAGACAAACCCGCGGTCAGTCTTTGGGTTTCTGCCCCTTAGACAAGATAGAGCATAATGTTATGCATTTCTCTACCTGGGGAACTTTCGCACGATTTCTTTTGTCTTACTCTAGATTACGTCTTTCGCCGAACTTCTGTAGAAATATGCAGGCCAGGTGTCCGGGGGGAGCGTCCTTTGTGATCTATAAGAGTAGACTGGTTTTAATAGACAAAGACATTCGTAAATATTCCTGGCCCGTAGATGACCATCATGAGATAAGGCAAACATTAGCACAGTACTAGAATGTGTTTGCCTATGTTCTAGTCATTTTCGGGGTGAGTTGACATATCTTATTATAATATGATATATTCATGTTAGTTTTTATATATCTGATAGGAAGTGACGTGAATTCATTTTGAGGATGTCTCCTAGTAATTTTATTCAGTGATAATGTAGCGCTGTCTACGGCCTAGTAAGGGTGCTTAAACTGTTACGGTTTATCATGGGTTAAATGTTAAACTTACAATAACAGATATTAGGCGTAGAATCAGTCCACGAATGCTTACCATTGGGTTAAGAGTCAGCAAAATTAACTGTCATTTCTGTAAGATAATGTCAGGTGTGGATTGTTCACTTTAAAACTGAATAGTGAGATGCAGGTAATAACTCTGGATTATAGGAGATAGTCACTTATTCCTTTTTGATAGATATTTCTAGTGGCAAGGGAGGATCATTTTATGCTTACTTGTGTGGCTAGGCACTAGTCTATAACTTTCACTGAAAGCAGTCACCAGGCATAGATATAATTATATCTTATGATTCAGCCACAACTGTATTATTATAGCAAGAACATTGCATTTTCTTTGTACTCATTTTGTGGAATGCTAATATATTTTCCAAAGGGGACATACGATTTATTTGTGTAATGTCAAATGCTGTAATCTGTTTATGTAAATTCATTTAATGTTGTAAGATGAATAAGCATATTCATTTAACTGTAACTACAGGTTAGGTTTCCTGTATGTTGAGATTGGGAGAAGAGGAGTAGATTGTTGCTGTCAGAACAGTTACTGACAGGTACCTGGGGGTGCAAAAGATATTAAGCCTATGCGGGCGCGTGTTGATAATTGATATTTTTAAGGAACAGGAGACATTGTTAAAGACAGCCCTAAACTATCATAGCAATAACTACAATAAATTTAATCCCATAGTGGAGCGAAACTTTCTGTATAAAGTTAGTGTGATTTATTATTTGCTTGAGGTAAAAGGTTTTTTTTTGGGTCTCAGTTTCAGGGAGACCGAATCGCTAGAGTAGATTCCAGTCAGGCGAAGAACGAAATATTCTCTTCGATCTAGAGGGTTTCTGAATACCGCTAGCGTCACGAATCGTCAACCCCGTTCCTAAATCACAACCCCTTTTTGTCAACGCCAAGTTAAGCTCACGCAGTGCAACGGAGCCAACGCACAATCTGGAATCGCCAAACGCAGTATCAACAACGTCATTCCAGTGTCTCCCTTCGCGAATTAGGGGCTCACACCAACACGTTTAGCCCAGACAACGGAACACAGGTTCGGTATTTCACCTTCAGTCCTTCCCATGAAGGAACCTTATTTATTCGGTAAGACACGTTCTGGAAACGCTAGCGCTCTTTGGTCCACCGAAAGCCGGACCCTTGTCCGGACAGCCCTTCAGCTTAGTTATTTTCTACGCTGGATTACATTTCACGTGTTTACAGGTTTTTATGAGTGCCTCCTGGGTGGTGTTTTGTGTGTTGTGTGGCGTGTGTATTTGCAATTATTTGTGTCGGTCCTATTGATGTTGCACTTACTCTTATTGACTATTGTATGCATCATATTCGTGATTATTGATGTATAATTTTATAGTCCTGTTGCCTGCTCGACGATTTTGCCCCCTTCCCTATTTTTCATGCCCTTTTACTACTCTCTAATATATTTTCTACATACATTTTATTCATTTTTTAACGAATGTCTCCAACGAACCCTTTCATCAATTTTTGTCAACCTTATTCTTTTATTTTTAGCCTCTTCTACTAGAACACATCTATCGTATGATAAGAGAAAGACGAGTGACGCTCCCCAACCGGTGACCGGAAGACGGAGATGACTCCTTAGGGCCCACAGTAAAATCGTGCAGAGTTGACGGGCCTGGAAGAGGTAGTGAGAGCACCGATCCTTTCGAATAATAATCAGCTCTTTCAGGTCCTCCCACCTGTTCATCAGGTCCAAATCATTACTACTTTCACCTTATCCTATAATAGTCCTAATCTATAACCTATGTCATGTCCACTATTTCCCATGTCTCATAATCCGCCTCACTTTATTTTGTACATATCGACCAACCCCCCCATACTATAACAATACAAAAACTCCATACCACGACAAAAAAATTGATTTGATGATGGATGATTTACCCTTATGTAGTACAAGACGGATATAATGAGGTTGCGAATGGGCCTCCCGGCAAATAACTAATCCGATGTTACAACACACCCAATCTGCCCCCCCCCCCCCACTTTACCTTGCAACCAACTGACCATGCAATAGATCAAAACACTGTGCCATCATTCGCGTTCAGGGATTCCCCGTTACCGTACACGCCCGGGGCACCCAAGCTAACGGATGATTGCTTTTCCCATGCTCCATCATAAAGTGCACACAGAAGATTGGAATTTAATGTGAATATACAACTTCTTCTGCCATGTGTCCCCGGACTACCACTCGTCGATCTTTGCTGCGCCCCTTCCCCGGAATAAACTCCCACATCAAAACACATTTACAGACCTACTGTTGCTTCCTTTCCTATCGCATGTAGTACACACGGGGCTGACCTTAAATGAGGTTGTCACACCTATCACTGACTCCGGATCACAAACCACCATCCCCATTATGTCAGACTAATTTTGCAAGCGCCGCAGTAAATCAGCGCCATCCTTTAAGGAGTTTGTGATTCTCGTTCACAGGATTTACTTCAAGCCCCCCCGAGTCTGCTGAATCCCGTGGTTTAACCACCCCCATGATCTCTCGTGTTCCAGGAGCAAGTAGACGCACCATAGGTATGGTTCATGGTTATTAGCTTACCACCCGTCATGTTTGTTCACCGGTTTCACATTCTTGTTTCGGTCTCAGCCCACCCATTTTGAACGCCTCGCGTAACATATATCCTCTTTTTCTCCCCGAGGCTTTGTTCCTGCTTTTCGGCTTGTTTTCTTTGAAATCCCCACCATTGCAATCACCCCCCCCCCCGATTGCCGTCATGTGATGACTGATCCTCCTTCCCCTGCTTGCCGTCCCAGAGCGACGATCGTGCACCCTTATAGACTGTAAACAACGACAATGGACATGGGCCAACAGTCCCCGATAGTCCCATTCAATCCCCCCTGCGCACTTTCGTCATCTTGAACACAAAGTCCCAGCTAAGTTGCGATATGTGAGGAAGTCCACAGGTTACATTTATTAACTGACAATTACATAAGTTCAGTTTATACCATAATGCTTCATGGATCCATATTCAAGGATATAACAACCAATTCACATCACTACCACAAAAACCAATCCCGTCCTCCATGTGCTGTACCTTATTGTGTAGGTCCGTCCTACGGTCCCTGACTTACCTTTAAACCCGCCGCTGGACCTTCCATAATCCCGCGCTAACGCCCTAAAAGATTAAATTTGACCTTAGGGCAGCGCTTCAATCATGAATTAACTCTATGACCCCTTACTCCTCCCCCATTGCAAATACACAACTTGCCTACCAACCCGATAAACACCTTTCTAATCCAACACTTCGCTCCCCTAGTTAATCTATCCACTTCAGTAAACTGAGAACCGTAAATTCGTTATCCAATAATATATAGGCCTACGCACCCACTCTAGTGCCAATATACTAATTAAGGTCTCCCCTTTATCTTTACCATTATCCATCATCATGGGGAGACCGTCCAAAACATAAAAACCCGTCGTCAAGGACCAACGTTACAACTACAAAAGGGGGCCCCCCCCCCCGTCACAGCCCCCCCGTCCCGCGCCGGGTACTACCCAAAATTTTCTACACCCCAAACCCCCCCCCCCCCCCCCGGTGCTCACCCCTCGCCTCTGCTCTTAACACTCTGTGGTGGCTAAAACGTCCCCATCCATCCCTTCTAAAATCCCCTACGGTGGCCTCCCCACCACCTATATTCTCCCCCCCCCTTGCGTTTCAAAAACCCCTGAACGCACGAAAAAAATCCATTCAAAATACTAAAACCAAAAACTCCGCACCGACACCTTTCTAAATATAGCTCCTGCCTCTACCCCCCCCACCCTTCGGCAAGCCTAAAATCTGACTAATCACCTCCAATTTATAAATCCCCACTGGCGTCACAGACGGGGTATCCGCCCCCGTGGTGTGTAAAGGCCCCCCCCATCACGGGTAGTTTAATAATAAAATTACTAAATCTCCTCATAGCCCATTTTTTTCTTTTTCCTTCACCGCCCACTTCTTCATCTCCCACCAATAAAAATTATAAAAAATGTTAACGGACTTATCTCGGCCCCCCCACCATAGGACCTTCATGTATTCAACTTGGTTCACATTAGGTTGTCTATTGTCAATTATTTATCATGCTCCCCCACATATCCCTATAAAATACCCAAAAATGATCATGTTCCATTTTTAAAAATTTTACCAGATTGTAAACTGTTCAGGCGTTGCCCGTCTACTAAGAAGAATTCTTCTTATATGTCTCCCCCACTTTCCCCCTAAATATTCAATATATTTAAGAGTGTTTCATAAAATTCAAGATCCCTCCTCCACTCACTATTCGTCGAACTCAATATACTAACTCCTATACACCTCTCCATATAAACTAAGGATAAACTAAATGCAGCTTTGTAAATGTTTTATAGCACTGTAAAGTACATAGCCTTTATCCCTATCCCCCCCCCCCCCCCTACTACACAAAAACAAGGTAAATATAGCGACTACAAATCCACAATTTCAATCACACCCCAAGGGGAGAATGTTGAAAACGAACACGTACCCCCCCTAGTAAGCTAACTCGTATAGATTAGCCAGTAGAAGCCTCAGCTGCATCACCGGTCATGTTCCGCTGTGCTTAAAGGAAAAGAATACGGGTACTAGAATTATTTATAGATTAATCTATTTTGTTAAATTATTAATTATTTCTAATCATAATATACATTTAACTAACTATGCGTTACGGAACCATTTTTCACAAAATTTCATATTCTAAAAAGTGTGTGCTATGTATGATATGTTACTAAATGTCCCCCCCACCCCACTTTTTCCTTTTTTATTTCAGTTTATTTCCATTTCTTCATTTTCATATAAAGTCATTGAATCCAGCACACCCAATGATCATACTCTTGTCCGTCATTTTGCAACCGTTTTCATCCCTCCCCTGTCACTTACAATTTGGTCCCAGTCCCCACACTACTTATTGCTCACCTCCTATTCCAACCGCCCCGGAAAAGTAGTTGCTCCAAGTCGAAAAGTAGTTGCTCACAGTGTTGCTAAAATATCTTGTATAGTCGTTTTTCATATGTTCCCTACACCCATCAAATTTGAAAGAAACCCCACTTTCTCCGGAATTGATAATTTTTATTGAATAATGTTTTACGTACTATTTTCTGTATTATGTTAAGGATCTCTAACCACAAAGTCCGCCGGGAGAAAAATTCCCCCTGCAACCACGTTGCTACTGTAACGTGATCACTTATTTAGCCGAATTACTGTCTACATTGATAATTCACTGCGATAATAGACTTTATTTACTCTCTGCAGGACATCATCTTTACCTAGGCAAACTGTCAAATTCTCTTGTCAAATTCGAAAGTACTTGCTCCCCCAGACCATCATTTTTCCAAGTTTTTGTGGCTCCTGACTCGACTATGTTCGTTTATATAAGTTCCTGTCTTCCGCATCGTGCACATACAAATATTGTCAGTTCCAAGCCTCCTTACCTGTTTACACTTTGAATTCACCTCTGATCTTAATTCCCTTCCTGTCATCGTTTCCGTTGCGCGGACACTGCGCTCATTCCTGTGCCCCCCCCCCAGCGAATTTAAAGCACCCCCCGTCATCGAGATAAAACCATTCCTCACTAGGGACTGGCCCCCGATGGGCCTAATAGTGAAATTGTAAGAGGTGTCCAAGTAAAGTTAGTAACTATCCGAATATCCGCCGCAGCCATATGGCTTTCTTATGGTCTAGCTCGCTCCCTTATTGTGAAGCCACAGCCTTAGCCACCCATCAGGTCTGTAATTACGTCATGGAGCGCCCACCCCATGTGGAGAAATCTTCTGTATACTTCTCGTTACTGGCCCCAGATCGACGCCCTGAAGTTCCTTTTATTCAAAATCGCACATCCCCATGCCTTATTTAACGTTCGCCACCTCACCAATAAGTTTCGCCTCGATATATAAAGAGTAGGGTCGAAGTACGCCCCTCCTCTGTATTTGCTCAACTCTAAAAGGGAAGGGTTCATACCCTCCCACCACACACATCACGTAATTGCTCGCATCGGCAATCTCTACGGCTGTCAGTATTAAACATTTTTTTAATATCTGGCAACCTCCCTTCACGCTCATTGGTGGCCTGGCGATGAGTAATAAGGGAGAATAAGAAAGTAGAAAGGATAAAGGAAAAATGATTTTCAAAATTTTGGTTAAAACGTCGTGTGCAGTTAGTATAGTCCACGTGCATTCATAGGCATTTCCTTACTTTCAATGTGACGAAAAGGACATAACTCCCTAGCTCCCTAGTTAGCCTCTTGCTGACATTCTGGATGCCCAAACATCAGCAGCCTCCCAAAACAAGTCAAACTTTACTATTGCTCCCAATTAGGCATTGTGGAACATACCCACCCCTACACTTCCAGACCAAAAAAGACCCCCATATGTTGTCATTGTAGATCACCATAAGCTACTAAAAACTATAATATTTATAATCTAATAAAAAGATAAACAAGTTACATACAACATTCCCATCATGTTCTTCCCCCGTAGATATCCTGCCATTCTCTAGGAAAGATTCGTAGAACGATTGTAGCCCACCTGCCATATGCCCTCATAGTCATCAAAGAGATGAGCCAACATGATCAAACACTCAAAGTCCCCCTTGCCTTCTATATAGCCGCTTAATATATGAGCTGTATTGAAGCGAATTACGGACCCACCATCTGGTAAAATGGAAGGAGACCCCCATGGTGATGAAAACACATACACCCTTCTGCTCACGGCTACCTCGACATCCCACTCTACGAGCTTTCCCTTATTCTCTCACCCACCCCCCCCAGAATGTATCCCCACCCCCATTGCCTCAACAACTCCATTCTGACACCACTGGCAATGATCCCGGCAGAAAAGACAGTACGCAACAAATAACCTTAAACGTTTGCTCGTATAATTGACAGAAATTTCATAGCCTGGCCTGCCATGTAGTTGTCTGTAACATCCTGTGGCTCTGAATTTACGCCACTAGAATGGTGCCCCGAGAACCCCGAGAACCTGCTTCCCGCAGAACGCCCCCGTGCCCAATATGCAACCCTTCTTTCACACCAACCTCCCACCTCCTTGTTGCTCCTCCACACTGTCACACGACACCAACTTACCCCGATGTCATTAACTTGCAAGATATGTATTCTGCCCCCCCCCCCCCCCCCCGGCTTCCCAACGCCCTCCCATCAAAAAGAACCTCTCCCGACTTTTCTGTTTCCCCTCCTACTTCATACATCTCGTATTAATCCTATTGCTTCGGCATCCTCCCATGTCTCCATCACCCATGGACACCCCCTGTAAACACTAGGATTCGATAATTGTTCCAAGTTTTCCATTTCATAGGTCAGCCGGGAGGGTTCTTGCATGTAGTATGGGGAACACACCCTTCACTCCAACTCGGCATGTGCACTACAAGTAATAAACTTCTTGCCGGACAGACTTTATGTGTCTTAATTCTTATTTACTGTCTTAAGTTCACCTATTAATCCCACTCTAGTTTCCATCAGCCCCAGCAGAGAACCTTCAGATGCCCTAAGCGAGCCACCCAATTGGATAATGAATACCCCAGTGCGGGCATGCTCCGAAGCAATCCGGACCCACCACCAGTTATAAGCAGTACTCAAGACACCCCTACAATCCCCCCCCCCCCCTTCAAACACCTCTGGCAGTAACAGCCCCCCCCTGCAGTGAAAAGGCCATCCTTGATTCTCTTAGTACCTACTGACCGTGAGTCGAGCCTATACCAATATTTGTTTCATCTATCCCCTCGGAAGACAAAGGCGTCCTCTCGACCACAGCCGGCTCCCACCTGGAGCACACAACTTTCGCGCGGGACACTGTTTGGCAAGGAAGAACCAGTAACAGCACCCCTCCTACCCTGATAACACCCATTGATACTACAGCAGGCTTATCCTCAACGTCTTGCAGCTAAACCCTTCCATCGTGAGGGACAGGCCACAAACTATAACGGTCAAGAAGATCGCTTCAAGACCACACAATGGCTGTAAGGACATACCCCCCAGGCGACTATCACATGCCCTCACATATATCTCTTTCATCCTCCATTTAACCTTATATCATGGGAACCGATGTAATCAAAGCCACATGTAAGGACCTGGTGGCCCCCCCCTAACGTGACCAAGAAAAGTTTTTTCAGTAGCGCCCCCGGTACTGGCCAAGCAAGGAACGTGAGATCCAGGTCTGCTATTCTCAGAGCCCCTAGCATATTCCGTTCCCCGCCATCGATGTTGTCCGTGTTTGCTTACATCACCCCCCCCCACCCCCCCCCCCCCCACCGACAATACTAACAATATCATCCTGCAAGTCTGGATAGAAGAAAGAGGCTCGGAGAAGGAAGGCGGCCATGGTTCTCTCCAAGCAGCTATCTCATCGTCGCTCATCCTATCCATATAAAATACCCCCCCCCCCCCAACATACCCCCCTCTTCGCGTGAAATCACAACCCCGACCGAAGTAAAGCTCAAACACAGGCCCCACCCCCCTCCCCCCCAAACAGTAACCAAATCATAGATTAACAGCTTGGCCCGCCCTGCTCCCCCAGAGGAATAACAGGTCCATGGAGCAGGTGACAACTTTAATTTTATATACGGAGCTTCTTTTAGATCCGTAAAGCCGGGGGACATTCAAGGAAGAGTTGGCCCCCCCTCCGAAAAAGCAGACCCACGGACCCCTGGGCGGGGACTTTATCATGCCCCATTCCTAAACCCTCGAGGGATCCTCTTAACTCAGATTGAAACGAGCCGACTTCCCCCCGGTATAAGGAAATCAACCCACCCGATGATCGGCATGTATACCTATCACATCCTATGTAACAGTCCCCCCAATTTGTAACTAATGGATGCGAAGAGTAACATGGGCCAATGTCATACATAACACCAAAACAGCCAGGATCCAATAACTCAGAAACTAGAGGCTATCTACGGAAGGTGGATGAAACGTAACAAGCAAGAAGAGACATGGTCCGCAACAGTACCACGTTTAGTAACAAGCACTAAAATCCCAACCCGACTGACAGTCACACCATTATAGAAATAGTTCACCTCCCTCTTCCGACGGGTCCATTCCGCGCCAACACCCCCTTGTCCCCTGGACAGACATGGCCGAGAAAGATCGGCTAAAAACGGCCCCAACAAGCGTGGGAAATAAAAGAGCCAGGGATCCCCAGACCTCCCCAGGACGACACAGAGTCCACCACCCGCCTCCTTGTGGGAGGACCAACATTTGACAATCTTTGAATGACCGGAGGACTAGAAAGGAAATCGGAACCAAGCCGGAACACCCATGAATGGCCAGGACTGACAGCTCCGATAGATTAGTCCTCGCGACGCTCATCTCATTACCTAAACTCTCTCACCTCACAGTAAGCAAGACGTGCTCCCACCGCACCTATTCGTAAGTCAGTAAGTATAAAGTTCATCACTTATACCCCCTAAACATTATTTCTCTTTTTAGTGTAATCGTCCTCATTCATTGTTGACCACATCCGACAGGTTTTCTTGACCCGATCACGTCCCCCCTTTATCCCCTGATCCACTGTCGCCACTGAACCCTTGTTATCTTGCCCCCACTCGCTATTGGCACAGTAAGCCCTTAGTATCCAGTACATAGTATTCCTTGTCGCAGGAAGGTTGTATCCGTTCTTGTCTCTCCTGACCTACCCCACGAACTCCCCGCTATCAGATTTATATCTTATCCCCCCCTGCGATATTGTCAGACCCGCCCTTTCCAGTCCCCTATATCATTACCTTCTGCTTCCCTTGAGGCATGTCGCTACAATAGAGCTCACCCTTATTATGGTCCTCCGCTTGTTCAAAGCAACACCTACTCTCTCACTTGCCTCAAAACGCGGGGACGGACTTTCTAGCACCCACAGAACTTACAATATCTTTTCCAATTCCCTGTACCACTACCATTTTATTTAACCATTACCATCCCCGCAAGTCTGGATTTCCGCAATCCTACCCCCACCTCCCCCCCCGCTTTTCGCCCCCCCCTGCTTCTTATCCCCCTTCCCCCCTCCGTAATATCTATACTCAACATATCACGTGGGTCTTACGTATTCACTTCACACTCCACATATCTCATCCTGCCTACAGCTCCCCCTTCCCTAGTGTAATTAAACTCTTAGTTTGGGCAAAATTCATTCGCTATCTGCTGCTCCCTGTGTTGTCACCTTTTTCCCTAAGTTCACGAAATATTCTTCCGGTCCATTCCCAATTAATTCCCTATCCTCCCTTCCTATCCTAATTCCCCAATTTCTTCCCCTTCCTCTTGGTTTTTATTTTTCTTCCCCCCCCCCCACTTTTTATAAATCTTCTCCTACGTCCTTATGGGGCATTCCATAGTATGTGGCCACACCCCCCCCCCCTCCTCTGTGCCTTGTACTACCGCCCTGCAGCACATCCGCCAGCCCTGTTTCGTCCTCCCCCCCCCCAGCACAGCAAGGTCGACCCTTGCAGCTGCGGGTTAAGAACCCCCCACGAAATTTTGGGCCCTGCCCACTTCCGTAGCCCTGCCGATAATTCCTACCGGCCCCACCTACCAACCCCAGCCCCCCCACTCCTTTTGCATATCCCCCTTAACTAAATTATTATACATTCAAATTAAGCCTGTATAATACTTTATCCAAGATCCAGTCATCACCTGCACCCTCCTCTTTGGAAAATTTTTATTCTGAATGCACCCCACGCCCCCACCCTATGTTATTGTTGCCGCCCTTGTACCAGAACCCTCAGCGTTATCTCCAAGCCCCTGTATTCTACCCTCAACGGTCTGTTCCTCCACTATATCCGAATCCACCCTTCTCTCTTGTAAATAATCATTCCTGTTAATTGCCTTACAGAACCAAGGTCATCTTCTCTCCCCTAGCGATCCACATCAACCAACCTGCCTGTCGGGACGCCTTTCACTGATTTACCTCCCCCCCTCCACCTCCATCATAAAATCTCAATCCCAACCCCCTCTCCCTCACCCTCCCCTTTTCCTATGTATTCCATCATCCACTACTCCACTTATTTTCCCCTTCACTATACCACCTATTCTTCCCACATGTCTCTCCATTATTCCCCCTATTATCTACCTCACCAAATCCATCTCATTTGCCCCTTTTCTCCCCTTTTCAATCTTTGACTCCCTAACCTGGCCCACCCCATGTTGACAGAACCGCCTCCGCCGTAGATTGTCCCCACCTATCTCATCACATGGATCCACCTATGCACTATACCCCCACTCCCCCTCGCTCACGAATCATTATCTTCACATCTTTTGTATGGCCCATGCCCCGGTTGTGTCTGCTTGTACCACACCTTCTGAATCTCTTAAAGCGACAACGTCACATCAACACCCCACTCTTATTCCTCTTATATTTACAATATCAAAACTCCTCTCTTCATAAAACAGTGCACACCAATCTAGTACAATTCCCCCTTTTATGCTACAACTACGATTCCCTCCCGGTTGCATTACCCCTCCTATGTCCCATCCCCCCCCGACCCCCCGCACCCCCCCCAACCTTCTCCTGCCTCCGCAGTTTCTTCCCCCAGTCATATACTTACACACCTGCCATTCCAACCTTTTACGTCTTCCCCGAACTTCGTGTCCTCACCCAATTCTCTCATCCAATACATCCCCTCCTGCAGCTTCCCGCCCGCTCCCATCTTCCTAATACTGCACCCAGTACCATCATTTCACTCCTCCCCCCATCCCAGACATCTGTCACACCCCTCTACCCGGCCCCTTCCCCCCCTATGAAATTTTTATATTTTAATCCTGACTTTCCCTACTTCACCCCCCCCTAGCTCACTTCATCTACCATTAGTCCCATCCTCACAACATCTCTAAAGTCTTGATCCCGATATCCCCCACCCAACATATCTTAACGTGATCTCCCTACAGTCACTTACCCCCCCCTCTGCTATGTAGTTAATCACACCCACCTCCCCTTCCCCCCCGTTTTTCCTTCTCGCAGCAATATCAGTGTTTTAAGGCGCTTTTTCACCTATGTACCCAGTAAGCACCAACTTTCTTGTCCCACTTTCTACTATGGCTTAGCTAATGTGTTACTCAATTTGTCCCTGTTATATTCAAGGACAAAATATATTTTTAAAGTTATATTATCTCAATATATAACCATTCATCATGCAAGTCATCAAGGACAATCAATAGTTGGATTGCACTATCACTGCACAATCAATGATCCCCCCCACGCAGTAATTCCACTATTCCAATGTCCCTTTTTTTTAAGAATTTCTAAAATAATTTTTCCAAATACTTCATCCCCCCCCTATTTCACTTCCATTATTCTTCTATTAATAAAATTAAGTTTATCCCCCTATTACCTCACCTAAACATTCATATAACTTAATTAATATGTCTGTCACAAGCTAAATAACAAACCTCCCTAAACTAACCAGTTGTTTCATAAACATAGCACCATCACACATCTGGGGCCCCCCACGAATCGATCGACCACTATCTTCAAAAAAATATTCCGCACTCCTCTCCCTCGAACTTACCATGCCACTACCGATCGGCCTCCTGTCAGGCCCTCATTGCCGGACAATTAATTAAACCAAAAAATCTAGGTACAACCCTGTACCACAAAAACAAAAAATAATACGAAAAAACACAGAAAAATTACATGGATCAGCTACCTAAAGGCACCACTCCACCTATAAAACCATACAATTATTGTCTTAACAATTATGATCCAATAAATATATAAGATTAGAGAAAGTGTTGAGCTAAATGGACATGATTAGTTTCTTGTTGTTGTTACCGAACACAAAGACGACTATTTATCGAAGATATATCTGCGTAAACTTCTGCCTCTTACGTCGTCCCACAACGACAAACAACTACACCAAATATTACTCCTCACACTCTTATCAACATAACACAGCCCCCTCATTACATCATTGAATCGATGCAACTCACAAGCAGACGGCCGCTTCCCCACCATTACCCCCCGCTAATTTGTCCCTCTTTGGCGGGGTATATGGTATACGACCATGAACAACTAAACAAAACAAGTAAAAAATGATCTAAGATATACTAGCTTTCTATCCTTGTCAGCTTCTCCCACTACCCCCTGTTCGCGAAAATATTACATGCGCTTCTTCTGTCTCCCCCCTTCGTCAAACCAAACCCGCATTCCTAACCACACCTTGACACCATTGTTTACTTTGCGCACCCTGCTCCTAATATCCTCTATCTTCATCCTAACTATCCCAACCACATTACCCATGTCCCCTTGATCCAATATGACATAACGTCAGCCGAAACGGATCCTCCCCGTGACCCGTCCATACCAGTCTAGCTACCTTCACTCCTGCACATACAAAAGGGGTTACTTAGCTTTCAAGTTTGATAGTTTCCCCCTGACCTGACGTGTTAGCATGAGCACACTACCGGCCCACGCACCCCTCGATAGTTCTTTACTTGCAGCTTGCTGCCTTCCCCCCCCCGCTCTCGGTTATTGAGACGCCTTAAAGGCCCCCTCCGCCGGCCTTTGCTTCGCTCCCACCCCGACACTGCACACCCCCAGTACCTCGATTAGTTCCCCCCACCCCACCCCCCCCCCCCCCCCCCCCCCCCGCCCCCCCCCCCCCCCCCCCCCCCCACCCCCCCCCCCACCCCCCCCCCGCCCCCCCCCCCCCTCCCCCCCCCCCGCCCCGCTCACCCCCCCTCCCCCCCGCCCCCCCCCACCCCCCCCCCCCCCCCCCCCCACCCCCCCCCCCCCCCCCCCCCCCCCCCCCCCCCCCCCCCCCCCCCCCCCCCCCCCCCCCCCCACCCCCCCCCCCCCCCCCCCCCCCCCCCCCCCCCCCACCCCCCCACCCCCCCCCCCCCCCCCACCCCCCCCCCCCCCCCCCCACCACCCGCCCGCCCCCCCCCACCCCCCCACCCCGGCCCCCCCCCACCACACACCCCCCACCCCCCCCCCCCCACCCCCCCCGCCCCCCCCCACCCCCCCACCCCCCCCCCCCCTCCCCCCCCCCCCCCCCCCCCCCCCTCCCCCCCCCCCCCCCCCCCCCCCCCCCCCCCCCCCCCCCCCCCCCCCCCCCCCCCCCCCCCCCCCCCCCCCCCCTCCCACCCCCCCCCCCCCCCCCCCCCCCCCCCCCCCCCCCCCCCCCCCCACCCCGCCCACACCCCTCCCACCCCCTCCCCCCCCCCCACCCCCCCCCCCCACCCCCCCCCCCCCCCCCCCCCCCCCCCCCCCCCCCCCCCCCCCCCCCCCCCCCCCCCCCCCCCCCCCCCCCCCCCCACCCCCCGCCCCCCCCCCCCCCCCCCCCCCCCCCCCCCCCACCCCACCCCCCCCCCCCCCCCGCCCCCCCCCCCCCCCCCCCCACCCCCCCCCCCCCCCCCCCCCCCCCCCCCCCCCCCCCCCCCCCCCCCCCCCCACCCCCCACCCCCCCCCCCCCCCCCCCCCCCCCCACACCCCCCCCCCCCCCCACCCCCCCCCTCCCCCCCACCAACCCCCCCACCCCCACCCCCCCCCACCCCCCCCTTATCATTTACGTCGTTAGGCAATTAGGATTCTCTGTTACAAGTCTCTTGCCCCTTTCTGCCAACGGTTCCCCCTCTTGCAACATATTTTTGATGACGTTCCGCTTTTGCCCTCCTGCCCGGTCGTTACCCACCCCCCCCATGACGTAGCCCCCCGCTCGCACCCACCCGGACTTAGTGAGGTTTTCTGCCGCTACTACAGTTTGTAGGTATCCATGTCCCCCCGTGATTTCATGCCCATTAAATAAAAATTTCGTCAGCGTTTACTAGAAAATTATACCCATGTCACTTTTTCACCATACTCAACCCTCTCTTCCTTTAGACCTCATATTCAGAAACCCCAATAATTTTTCGATACCATTACTGGCCCACAAAATTTTGATTACCGTAGCTTTGTTCTGGTCTTCATTCTAGGCTTACTCGGTAGCCATCCCTCTTGTCTTCCGGTATACACCACAAAAAATATCTTTTGTGGCTACTGTTCACCACCTGTTTAGGCTTCCGTGTATCTTTGATATTCATCTCGCCTCTCCGGCTCAGTGATGACTCTTTCCTCTCCAGCTGTAGCAGACGAAGACCCTCGTGCTAAGATGTAATACATTCGAATCACCTGGACCCTGGGCCCAAACTGTGTTCTCCCCCTGTAATCATATTAGAGACAAACTCTCTCACCCTTCCGACTAAAGTCCGCTAACCGTCTACCAGTTGCTCCGATGCCAGTCCACAGCGTGCCCTCCATTTATTATTACCAGGCCATTCACTAAAAGTTCAGTTTCCTCCTATTAACAGTTAATGTCCCTCACTCAAGCCACACAATATACATAACTACAAACTCCTACGTCCCCACTCCCATGAGTGCCTTTCCTTATTGCCTGTCGTCACTAACCCGTTCAAGCCTCTCGTATATTGTATCGTGATCGCCATAACCCCCGGTAACGCCATATTAATTTTATACTTCCGCGCCGACTACTAGGCCCGATCACTTCCTCCGACTATTCTTGCCAATACTCCTCCTTTCTATAAACAACTTGCTCCCGATTCATCTCATCCATCCACACCCATACCTTGACCCTGTATCATTCCCCAACCTTACCAGCCTACCACTGAGACCGCCTATACCATTTCGCTCTACCTCAATAACTCTTTTAGGCAGACCCTCCCAGTGCCATACTAAAATAAGTTCCTCCAACTCCTCCCCCCCCCCGTCTATATTCTTCATCACACCTCCCCCTTCATGGGAGACTTCCAAAACAAAACCCATTCCGTCAAGGTCCACACCACCCCCCGGCTCCACTACAAACAAGGGGTACACTTTACCAAGGCCCCTGCCCACCCCGCCTCCACGTCGTAGGCTTAAAACAACCCACGTGCACTCAATCCCGTCATTTCCCACTATAATACTAGGTGACCCCTATATTATTTGCCGGTTCACAAAATCCCTGATCCGCGGCTCGCCCGTAAATACCCATCCCGAAACCCTTTTTAAATCCCAAAATGGACAAACGTTCCGTTATCTACCCTAGACCCATACACCTTACCCTAGTTAGATACACTCTCTCGAAATCCTCATCCTTAAAACAGTTATGTCTCCTCTACTGACTTCCCCCATGGGGATAACAAACATTTTTGTCTGTCGCTCTATACCCCATAAGGATTTTTTCAAGACCTCATAATCGTACTCAATCTCCTTTTTATCGTTTCCGCTATCGTCTCACCTTCCTCTCGTCTTGACCAGTTTGTTCTCAGTTTAGTATTTACCCAGCTGTTTATGTCACCGCCGCCGGGGTTGCGCCCCAGTGGCTAATATGAGCTGTGGCCCCTGCCCCCCTCGTGGCCGTACATTCCACCCCCCGTGTACCCCCCTAAGAACCCCTACCCCCCCTAGCTCCTGTATGGTTCCGATTTTAGATTCCCCCTGCCCTTTCGGTATTATAATTTAGGGGGCCATTTTTTTTCCCCTTTTTAGCTACCACAGTGGCTTACCCTCCCCTATCCCGTCGTCGTCCCCACTTACTCACCCACCCACCACTCCACATTTCCCTTCTCTGGTCTCCTGGTTCCTGTGGCGCACCATCTCACGGCATGCACCCTGCCCTTATCAGAGTAATAAAGGGCCGACCAAAATGGACCCCCCCCCCCCTATCCGCGTCCAGCCCAGCCCCCCCCCCGCCTGCCCCCCTCCCTTGCACCCAGTTGCGCCCCCCCGTCCTAACAAATACCGTCCGGAAGCCCTGGAACTCTCGTTTATAGAGTAGCCGCCCTCCATTTCGACCGCTGCCCTGGCATTAATTTAAAAAATTAGAAACCTACCACCAACAAAAACTATTTATAGAATGTGTGTTCCCCTGTAATTACACAACCACATTCCGGGACTACCCTCGCCCCGCGGCCTGCTACGGACCCCCCCCGCCTTGTCGCAACTGTGCTGAGTTCCCCTCAACTCCTGTGTCGCAAATATAATGGCAGAAGTTCCGGTTCCCCCCCCCCCCCCAGTTGCAATGATGGAGTCTCGTCTGTCCGTCTCCGCGCAAGGAACGTATATATGAAGCCCATAATCTTTCCTTTTATTCCAAACAAACCCAGTTGTTCCTTTATATGACTTCCGCCTGTGGAATTGCTTAATATTGTTTTCATATTTCTCGCCGTGCCCCTGTATTAATTACTATCCTCCTATAAATTGTTCACTTTCTCTCACTCCCTCACTTACATTCCCCACACTGCTTCACTCTCCCACGCATTTCACACCCCCGCTCCTACCTACTCTCTACACACCAACACACATCAACCACTCTGTTTTCTCTTCGACTGCGGCTCACTGACAAGCCTCCCACCCCCCACGTCTCCCATCTAATCTCCCCTCCCTGCTCAGCCCCCCCCCCCCCCCCCCCCCCCCCCCCCCCCCCCCCCCCCCCCCCCCCCCCCCCCCCCCCCCCCCCCCCCCCCCCATTTATAAAATCATCGACCCCACCTCCGTATTATTTACACCAGGACAATCGTCCTTTTTTGTTTATAGAAAAACCTTCCTTGCTGTGTTAAAAATAATATATACATATGTTAGTTACTAGGATAAGCCTATCTGATCTGATTTCTATTCCCTTTTGCTCTCGAGATAAAATACACTACCTTTTCATCGCCCCCCCCCCCCCCATGAAATTAGGAATCCCCTCCTCCCAATACTCGAAAAACTCACCTCCACAGAAAAAAAATCAAACAAAAAAACAAACACACACTAAAACAGGCACAAATAAATCCATCTTTTCTCACTCAAATAACAGACGTCTCACGTCCTCATAGTCCCCCCCCCCAGTGATCCTGAAAGTGATGGACTGCCTGATCCTCCCCTGCCATCTGCAGCATGCCACATCTCGATGCCGCACCCATGTTGTAATGTATGATAAATACATGATTTGTGTCGGGAATCTCCCCACCCCACCAACACTAAAACTGTCCCCCCCACCTGGGTCCTGAAGGAACTCGAGATACATTTGCTCGATTCTGTGTTTCCCCCTGCCCCACCCACCCCCCTAGTCATTGGGTATGTTCCCCCCTGTTTGTTATTCTTTTCTCTCCCCCCTATAACTTAATGTTTCAAACTTTGCTGTGCAACACTCCACCCTACCGTTTCGTACATAATTTTTATAATTGGCACTCGGTTCCAGCCTCCCCTTGAATGAACTCCCCCCCCTGTAAACCGTCATCCTTTCTTCAATTAATTTTGGTCTCCCCCCCCCCCCCCTGGAAACGTCAGACAATCTTCTCTTTTCCCAGAATCAACACGTAATTCTGGATCTTTCCAATGCCTATTAGCCTGATCAGGTATAGTTCTCAATAGACCACAAAAGGTAGCTATTTTAACTCCTGTCCCTGTCAAGGATCAGTCTCCTATGCCTGAGGGTTAAACCCCCTGCGCTACCCAACAAATTGATGGCTACATCCTTTCCCGGTCAACAAGTCTACATCCCCCTTCGGAAAAAACAAGACAATGACCCACACGGCATTTATATGCTCTCCCCGTGGACACTATCCTCTTTACGAGTTAAAGCCGTCTTCTCCCGACACACCCATACAACACCTTTTGGCCGCGAAAATAATTTATTTTCGCTCCGATTTCTGGCCCCCCCCCCTCCCCCCCTGCCCACCCATGACGCCCGATGATATACACGGACACTTATAATTCCTGCTACTAGTTTTATTTCCACTTTGTATTGTTTTCGCTCTTCCGTCCCTCACAATGGGACGTCACCGACACTCGGAATACGAGTGACATGGAAGGAATAGAAAAGAATACTTCATATATGACTCCTGGTAGCCTGTGAGACTACACTGGCTACACTTAAACTATATAAACCACATATATACCTGATGTAGATTACCTTATTAATAATTTACCCCACCCGTACTCCTGCCTTAATAAAAGTTGGAAAAAAACCTCTTTTGTTTCATCTCGGCCCCCCCCACCAAACACAAACATCCGAAAGACCCCCCTGGAACATTTCACTTTAAAATAAAATAACCATCCCCCAATAATAAAATCCCCCCAAATTAAGAACGTTATATTCACCGCGATGTCAATTCCCGGCCCCGCTCACCCGCCAACGTTTATTTCAATCCGCGCGCGTAATTTCAGTGTTGTCATGTGTCAAGTTCGGCCACCACCCAATCGGCGCCCACCTTGATCCTAAGACTGCAAACTTCTGGTTCCCCCCGGGGCCAATATATGTGGACTAACCCCCCCATTCATTAACCCATGAGGGCTATTCTATTAATAAGGGATTACCGCTCCTTCCCCCCCCTCCCCCTATACATACAATCCTGACCCCAGTTCACAATTTTCAAGTTTAATCCAAAGTCCCCTAAGGATCAACTAATGCTGTTCCCCACCTATAAGTGCCTCATATAGGATGTTCATAAACCCTTCACCCACAATAGGAGCATAGGCCGTGATTCCTAATACTAAAGTCCACAGAAGAAATCTGTAGACTCTTTATTCCCATGGTACAGGCAATATTCTATTATTCGCCTTCGAGTCTTAAACCCATACCACACCCCCCCGGAACACCATCTATACCTCTCTCCTACGGCCGTGCTTACTGTCTGTCTAAAAATGACTACCCCGTAGCGCACGGCACAAACCTCACGCTCCGCATGTAGTTCAGAAGAATATACTACGGACCAGCATAATCCCTCGATAACGTTATTCTGCGCAGGTTCGCGCCGGCTAGCTATATAGGTATGTCTTGCGTCAAACAGGAACGACGAACTCTAAGGAAAATTGTTCGCATGGCCCATGTTCTCTCCCTCGTCCTGTTCCAGGTTCACGGCGCTAAACGCCAGCTATAGTAGAGACGACAATAGGAAAAATCCCTTTACCTCGGAAGTCACGAAACCAGCCTACAATTCTTTCCTCGATATGGCCCGAAGACCGTGACTTTATCGCCCCCCCCACCCCCCAATTCTTTCCATCTGAAATTATAACCAAAAGTCCCCTCGTTATTATAACATACAATCGCTCTCATTCCAAACCCACCACAGTATTATCTAGTCCCCGTACCAGCTATTCTGAGTCACTCCTTCCACCATTCATTGGCGCTTTTTCTCCCAAGCGTCTCCGGGGCTAGTGGGGCCCCCCATCGCTGGCTCTACCATTTCTGATGGTTCACACCTTTCGCCTCACACAACTCCCCCAGGACACGGTCCCCCCTAGCTCGAAATTTTCCTTCCCTTTCCTTTTCTTTTCCCTCTCCTACTTCCCCCCCCCTTCCTTCCCCTCAGCTCCCGACCAACCTCTTTTAATCCTCCGATTTCTAATTCCTTCCTCTTTCCCCCCTCTTTTTCCCTCCTTTCTTTGATTACTTTTGTCCCCCCTCAGCCCCCCCATCCCTGAACATTTGGTGCGCTTTTTTTTCATTTTCTTTACTCTATCCGTTCTTTACGTGGGCATTTTCTCCATACAAAACTTTCTCTGGTTTTTGTCCAATAACTAATCTAAACTGAAAAATGTATATCGAGATTATCATCCCACTATAAATCCCCCTCCCAAGAGACTTACCCCTACCCTGCTCCCCACCCTAGACCCACTTAACCCCCGCCATTAAAATGTTTTCAATAACAAGATTGTCACTCAGTAAATAAACTCCGTAACCTTATTGGGAACTTCTGCACCCTGAAAGTTCTTGTTTAAACTAGTTAATAACACGTACGTCTAATACGTATTCTGAACATTCACATTATTCTTCTCATCTTCCTACTTTTTTCTACTTGACTAGCCCATCTCCCTGTACACCCTACTCCCAAGTAACCATGTGTTCTTTCTGTATTACTTTCTCTTTAGCCCTTATACTTTCTTGTTTTAAAGACATCCCATTTCCACCCTTAGCGAGTGCGTCCGTAAGATGACATAAAACCCCCAAGTTTGTGGGGGGGCATCAGGAAACATTGCCCTACACTTAAAAGCTTCAATATTATGTGTCTTATTTTCAGAGATAATCGTGATTGTGGACAAAGTACGACCAATACGGCGTCCATCACTGAAATGAAAAACTTACCTATACAAATAACAGGAGGGCAAGAGTTTACAACCATCTGGTACCAAACAACCCCAATTCCTACCCAAAGCATTTTGTGATACAAAAATTGAACGTCAGAAATCGGGAACGTTAAATTTTAACAACTCCGTTATAAACCCCCCCCAACAACCAACCTGGTTATTAAACCACTCATTTCCGCCCCTCCTTACACCCAAATCCCCTCATCTGAAAAATTCAGCCCCCCCCCCCCTCTCCCCACCCCCTACTACCCCCACATCAACACTTCATGTTCGAGTTCTATATTCATACCGATCCGTACCCGCCCCAGACTCACCCATCGGAAACACAACTCAGTCACCACCAATAGGACTTTCAAATCCCCCTACTTGCAAAGACTTACTAACAACAACTCTAATTAATCTACAAATAACTGGGTTATCGCTTATTAAAGAACCCTATTACACGAAAAGTGTTCAAGTGTTACGGTATATAACCATATCGCTTTGTGATCATATATTGCATGTTCAGACTCAATATTATCCAACATTACTTACTGATTATGCTCTTGATTATAGAAAGGACCTTTAGCGTGACCTACCCCACCATAGCTTTCAAACCCCCCCACTTTATAAAATTTGTAGCCAAAAACAATGCCCCCATAGTAACCCTTATCTCCTTAATTCCACACTGGCCATTGCCACCCACCGACCATCTACTCTCTCCCCCTAACCGCAACTCCCACCCCACAGTATGAGGAATTCCAGCAAGACTTCACCCCCTCTAAGACCTAGGTCCCCATGAAATCGAAAGCCTTTTGTTCCCTGTAACAACACTCAGCTCACTTCCACCCCTCACAACACGGAATTCATACTATCACCTACACAGCAGTCGGCATTACAACATCAAGTAAGATTTACTTTTTAGTTAAATCATTTCTAAATAATATTACTTAGTAAATTATAATTAAAACATCATTTAAAAAACATTTAAAAAAACAAGACAAGAAAAAAAAAAATATAAAATTTAAAAAATACCCAATAAATATCAAAAAAAATAAAAAAAAGAATTAAAAAATAATATTAAATTTATTATTAAATACTACCCCCCCCCAATTACCACTTCACGGGTTATGTTTTACCTTTTTTCCACCAATTTTTTTTTTTTTTTCTGTTTTTAACAAAAAAACTAATAGATTCAAAAAAAAAAAAAAAAAAAAAAAAAACCTCTAATACAAAATAAAAAAAACAAAATTAAACCAACCGGGGGGGTGGGGGGGGGGGGGGGTTTTCCCGCCCTGCAAAAAACCCTTTTAAAAATTTCGGGAAATTACTCCTTTTTCAACAAACCTGGGGGGCGGGGCATCCTTGGTTATTTTCAACACAAATTATATTTAAAAAAAACGAGAGGCAAAGGACAAAAAAAAAAAAAAAAAAAAAGAAAACAAATTTCGCCCCCCTTTTTTTTTTTTATTTCTATTTTTTCTTTTTTTTAGGAACATGTGGGGGGGGGGTTGTTTTCTAGCCTAACAAAAAAACGCTTCGCAATAGTTTTTTTTTCAAGACTTTTTCGATCCAACAGTTTTTTTGGGGGGGGGGGGGGTACAGCATTTTTTAGCATAATTTAGGGGTTTGATTAGTAAAAAAAATTTCCCCCCGGTTTATGGGGGGTTTAATACAGAACACGCCTTTATAACCACGATGGTAGATAGATTCGCGCTCTGTTAGTTTTGGGGAATAAAATATAAAATAACCCCCCCCACCCCAAAAATCTGAACTACCAAAAGCGGGGGGGGGGGCCGCTTCCTGATACATCAAAAAAACCCACCCAAAAAATAAAAAAAAAAAACCCCCCCCCCCCCCCCCCCACCATACCCATACCCAAAATCTGTTTGTGTTAAAAAAAAAATGCAGAAAATGGTACACCCCCCCAAATGACCCAAAACAATAACACTGACCCCCCCCCACCCCCCTGAAAAATCCCACTACCCCCAAACAAAAAAAAAAACCGTAAAAAATAGTCCCTTCTAATATTCTCCTACACCCCAACCCCCCCCCACCACCTTCACATATTCCAAACCGCCATTTTTGGCACACCATATAACCCCCCCCCCGGGCCCCACCAGCTGCTTTTTTTATAGCTCAAGTTCGGGGGGGTAAAAAAAAAAAATTTTAAAAAAAAAAAATTAATTCGCCGTTATATTTTTTAATTTTTCCTTTTTTTTATATATTTAAAAAAAAAAATAAAAAGGTGGGGGGGGTTTCCAATTCATAAATCGCCGGGCTTACCGGGCAAACCAAATTTGTTTTCCCCGGTCCCACCCCACACTTAAAATTCTTACGGGGGAAAAAAATTTTGGGTTACAACCCATCTCTTTTTATCATACTTCCCCCCCACGGGGGGGGCAAAAATCCCTCTAGGTCATATTAACATTAATCCCGGGGGGGCCCCCCCCCCCCCCCCACCCCCCCAATCATAATCCCTTGCTAAAAACTATACGAGAAAAATAAAGACCCCCCCCGGGTTTTTTTAGCCCCCGCCTTTTTTTTTTTTAGCCGATACACTTTTTTTTTTTTTAAAATAACTTTACATACTATCTCCTCTTAAATGAAAAGTGGGGGGGGGGGGGGGGAGGGGGGGGTGGGGGGTGTTGGGGGGTGGGTTTCACTTTTTCCACGTACACACCACTCCCCCCCCCCCCCAAAAAAAAAAAAAATTTTCCCCCAATCCATTTTTTTTTAATGGTATAAAAAGTGCTACTAAAAAAAACCCAAAAACCTATTAATTCATCGCAAATGGGGGGGGGGGGGGGGCCGTAACCCCCAGGGTGGGGGGGGGGGGGGGGGGGGCCCCAAATCACAGTTTTTGCCCACCCAATCTTTAGGGGGGGGGGGGTGGGGGGGGGGGGGGGGGGGGGGGGGGGGGGGGGGGGGGGGGGGGGGGGGGGGGGGGGGGGGGGGGGGTGGTGAACCCTCAATTTTTAAGGGGGGGGGTCCCACCTTTACATTTTATTGGGGGGGTTTTTTCCCTTTTTATTTTTTCACCCAAATATAAAATACTGTCAATTGGGGGGGGGGGGGGGGGGGGAGGAAAAACCTATTTGGGGGGGGGGGGGGGGGGGGGGGGGGGGGCCTCGGGTGGGGGGGGGGGGGGGCTGGAAAAGTTTTAGTGTTTGGGGGTTGGGGGACACTAACCCCTTTTTTTTGCTCTTCTTTAATTAAGGGGGGAAGGCGGGGGGGGGGATGGGAGGGGTGGGGGGGTGGAAGACTCAGTGCAGAGTATTTTTATTTTTCGGTTTCCTTTTTCCATAAGATTTGTTTTAAAAAAAAAGGTTAATTTTAAAAAAAAAAAAAAAAGGGGGGGGGGTGGGGGGGGGGGGGGGGAATAAAAACAGGGGTGGGGGAACCCAACAATTTGGGGGGGTTTTTTTCAATAACAAATAAGGGGGGGGGGCAAAATTTCCCCCAAAAACTTTTTTTTTTTAATGGGGAAATATTTTTTTTTTATTTTTTTATTTTTTTTTTAAAAAAAAAAAAAAAAACCCTTTTTTATTTTTCCCCCCCACCCCCCCACCCCCCAAAAAACTAGTTTTTTTTTAAAAAAATAAAAAAAAAAAAAAAAAAAAACCCAAAAAAAAGGAAAAGGGGGGGGGGGGGGTGGGGGGGGGATATTTTGGGGGAATAACTCTTTTTTTTAAAACCACAGGGGGACAGGGGGTGGGTGGGGGGTTGGGGGCGAATATTTAAAAAAAACAACAACAACTAAAAAAAAACCAGGGGGGGGGGGGAATAAGGGGGGTGGGGGGGGGGGGGGGGGGGGCCCCCCCACAAAATAACAATTTTTATTGGGGGAGTGGGGGGGCCACATAAACTATAAAAAAAACGGGGGGGTCCCCGTTCCCCCCAGCCCACCTTTTAAAAACCCCCCCCCTTTTTTCTTTTTTTTTTTTATTTTTTATTTTTTTTTTTTAAACCCCAAACCCTTCCTTTAAACCCTCTACTCAATATACTTAACCTTTATATTTATGAGAGATTATTATATAATTATTTCTGTTATCGCCCCTGCGCGTTCATTCTTCCAACCTCTAAATTAACCACTCTCTAATTCAATAGAACCCATTATATTTTAACAACATTTTTTTAAAAATTTCTTCATTTCTCCCTAAAATGAAAATTAACGGGAACTTCCCCCTCTGCTTCTCTCTCTCTCTCTCTCACCTACCCCCCCTATCCCCCCCCTCCACCTCCCCCCACCCTCTCCCACTCTCTTCACTCTCCTCTCCCTCCTCCCCCATAAAACCCTCTCTCCCTCCCCCACTCCTCCCCCCTCTCGATTCCCTTCCCCCTTTCCCTCTCCCCCCCCCCCACCCCTCCACCCCTCCTCTACTCCTCCTCTCACCCACCCCCACACTTCCCCCCCCCACCCCCCACCCCCCCGTTTCCCCAATATAAAGAAAGAAAGAAAGAAATTAGTGCACATGAAGGTCTGCCACCCCCTCTTGTTATTTACATTTTGTTAAATTTAATATAACACTTCTATCACTACTTCACTGTATCGTAATCCGTTCGTGTATCATCTTTTTCTGTTTGGATGATCCCATGAAGAAAATTCTTCTCACATTTCAATACTAACAATTATAGATACTGTCCCTCACCACTTTTTTGTATTCCGATTCAGTTTTTACATATATATTAAGGTCTTCTCGATCACCTCCAAGTTCTGGTTGAAGTACACTTAAATTATAGTTTCTTGTTTCCATAATTCTCACAGACATGTTGGGTTAGTTCGTACGTTTATTGTAAGACAATTGGACCCTAACTTTCAGGAAATGTTAGTTTTTTGTTTGGTTAGAAGTTCTTACAAATTTGGTGTTGAATCTGAGCCCACACAAATATTATATAAAAGCTTTGGCTTTCCTTGTACATATCATGATAACTATTATGAATTAGTTGCCCACCCTGTTTTTACTATTTATATGTTTAACACACTATACTATCCGTATGTTCATATCCTCTGTTCGGGCTCCGTTATATAAGAAATATTCGCGCATTACCAAGATATCTTGTTTTAGATCGGAAGTTTCTCACCCGCTTCATCGTGTCTTCTCAACACTCAAGCTTCCCATTGGCTGACCCTATATGACCCTTCTATCGGCATTTATTTCCATCCTCCGATGGGTCCTTTCTTTTTTATTCCCTCATTTTCTTCCAGAATACTATTCTCCACCCTATCATTCTACCTGGAGAAAGTAATTTCGTAAGAACTACGTCTTCGTTTCAGTTCTCCACCTATTCTCCCACATATATCATCAAATTCTCATTCAACATGAAAATGCGAACAATAAAAAAAAAAAAAAAATGTCCCCTTTTACCACTTCTATTCTCCGTCCTTTTTTATTCTGTTTTTATTGGGCCCCCCCTTTCCCTCCTATTCCCTTCCCTTTTTATTCCCTTCCTGTTTTTCCCGATATATTCCCCTGCTTCCCTTCGGCACTTTCATGTTTTTTTCTCTTTTTCCCCTTTTCCCTAAAATCCCCCCGCCCCCAGGCAACTTGAGATGGCCTCCACTCACCCCCCACCATGTCCAAGGTTGAATCGTCTGTTCCCCTCATTTTAACATCAGTTTTTCCTCTCAAGATCAATTTCCCCCACAATGTGTTGGGTATTATCTATTATCTTGGGTGTATGGGTGTGAGGGCATGAACACTCACTGCAGTACGGAGCGAAGCCGGGATTAGGCTTTCGAGCATAAAAATGTTATAGAAAATTAAATGCGACAACAATTTAAAAAAATATATTAAATAGCAAAAAAACAAATGTGTCCCTATGTTAGTAAGAGAAGATCCAAAAAAAACCTATGGCAGGCCACACCAAGAACCACTTTTGTCAATAGTGAAACGTCGAACAGCCTTGACTGCCTGTTGCCGGCTTGTAAACTCGTCATGACTCCTTTCAAAAAACCGGATCACTTCTGGGAAACAGCTCGAAGGTTAAACGGCGCAAGAGAAGACGGAAGGCCACGAGAAAAAACTGGGTGAAAAACCATCCAAAGAATGGGCCGGGACAACGCGTTTTTCCACACACTTGTAGCATTGCTGAGGATAAAAAAAAAAAAAAAAAAAAAAAAAATCTGCTTAAATGCTTATTACCATAAAATAACACTCGGAAAAAATTAATAAAAATAAATGATTATAAAAATTAATGATAAAATAACCAAAACATAACACTGCAACCCACACTCCTAAAAAATATGTAATGAAGTATATCACCCCCCTAGATATGTCCTTATCAAGAAGGAATTTGGAACTCCGCAGGGATTTAGAAGGAAGAAGGGAGCAGAAATGAAGTGAAAGTATCTAGATCTCAGAAAGTAATGTCGGGATCTTTTCTCTTGATAGGACAAGAAGATACTCGGCAAGTGAGTCAGTTTTCTTACAAAAGTAGTTGCAATGACCAAGAAGATCCAACTCTAACCATACTCAGTGATACTTTGTGATACGAAGTTGACATCTGTACAGCTAACATTGGCTATCTTCACTTTGTAATTGCGAAAGGAGAGAAATAAGGGCAAAGAATCGCTCTCTACGTAAATAAGATGAAAGATATGTTTCTGACTCACGGAATACCCTGACTAGGGTCTCGGTGACCCTTGAGAGGGTAAGTGGAACTACCATCCTCTGAAGAACGCCTGTCCTAGTAGAACACGAAGGTTTTGTCAGTCAAGTTAGACTTACAGAAGGCAATCCGTGAAGTGTAATAAGAGTTTTGTATCCGAAAATGTCGTATTATGAACACAGAAGTTTGAGGAACCCGTTACAGCACGACGCTCAAATGGACATGAAACGCCCCTCCCATGGAAAAAAGACTCGAAAGTCACGAATAGTTGATAAAAGAATAGATACTGACAGACCAAGAAAGTCGATGAAGTTCGTTAAATGACTTCAGGAACAGAAAGGAAAGGAATAGAAGAAAGCTCTCACACGAGAAAGGAAAGAAGGTGGAAAGAAAGAAAAAAATGAATCCCTGCATTTTCACAAAGACAAACTCAGTTGCCCAGAAGTACAGGGGGATTTAACAGGAAAGAGTAGACTAGGAAGAAGTGTCACAGGAAAAACGAGAAAACTTCATAGTGTAAAGAAAACGTTTCTGAAAGAATGGGCCAGAAGCCCTTCATACTCGTTAAGTCGTGCGCCAAATGATAAGTGGTATGTTAGGGAAGGTCACAAAGTGTATTTCTGCTCAAGCGAATAAGCGTTTGTCTTCACTATTGTGGGTTGTCTCAGGATCGCAAAATTTTAACGTTTGTGCTTACTGAATAAGTTGCTACATATATTATTATATACCTAATTTGTTTCATTTTGATTTTCAGACATTCAGATGGTTTCGTAAGCTTCTTCTACATTCGTCGTAGTATCAATGGCAACATGAGCAATTCCCCATTCAAACCATCAACACCCCACCCCATCCCCCAACAAGAACATTCACCTAAAACATTTTAGAAGAGTGGAAGCTATGCCCAATCGTAACTCGGACTTTACCAAGCCTATAACAAGGGGACAGAATATGCCCAATATTTTAAAACCAGGAATCCCATTATCAACACCACCATAATCTCCTATATCCCAGATTCCTGGTTTTTGCACCTCATTTCAAAACATGTTCCTAAGATTTCAATACATAAAAATACGACACCACCCAACTGTGTTCTTTGTTTCAGTTTTATTTGCACAGAGCAGCTTTATCAAAATTCAATAGCTGAAATTAGTATCATGCGCCAACGTGCATTGCTTGGCTAAAAAGGTCTAAAATAATTCTTTCCATATACTCTTAAACATCGATGCCAGATGTGATGATACAATCCCTAACAATCTTATTGATGTAATGTTTAAATAAGTTCATTAAATGTTCCACCCCCTCCCAGCACCCTCCCCCCCACCCATCCCCCCACCTACCCACAAAGAAAATGCTGATCATCAATAAACCGGCGTTCTTGGGCACTGGACGACTACACATAATAAATAATTATATCTTTTTTGTTACCTAAATTACAGTTAATTCATCTATTTAGGTTGTGCGTTTTTTGTTTAAATTTTTTTTATTTTAACTGGCCCAGAATTTGGGCTTTCAAGCTAACAAAACTAGTAATTTTTTTTTTTTTTTTTTTTTTTTTTTATTTTTTTTTTTTACCAGCGGCCACTTTGGGCTTTCAGACCACTTCGGCCCAATGACATGTCATTGCGAGGGCTGCCGGGGGAACCTGCAGGACTTTCCTTCCAAACCCGGTCAGGAGATTCAGCTCCTTCCCAATCCACAGAATAGTTTCATAACATAAGCCGTTCAGGCTATTCAGTCAAATTTCCTGAAGTTTACTTTTCTTCTAAACGGGACGGCCCCGGGTTCCCAGGGTTTGAACTCTGAACACTCGGTCGCCAGCTACAACGCCGAAGACCACATTACCACCCACAGCCGACACGGACATCCTTCTATGTATTATTATCAGTGGTTGCAAGTTTTACTAGATTTATACCTTGGGCTTTTTGGCAAGCTATAGGATTTGATGTTTCTACCTCAATATATCTAGAAAAATAATTCTGCACGTGTTTGCACGTATGATAAAACCGCCAAATTCTGACATGCTGCTTGATGTCTATATCAGATTGGAAACAACTCCCTCCTACTGTTCTCGTCAGTACTGTCTCTAGCAACCGTCTAAATTCTCTAAACGTGTTTGCCGCTACGTAAGACCACGCAACAAATTATGGATGTGCTTGCAGTATATGCCCACCCGTCCTGCTAATGCTCCATGTACGCGTGTGTAGTATGTTGAAATGACAAATTCTCTACGTGTTTGCGGTATGTTAGAATTGGCCTATTCTCTGCGTGTTTACTGTGTGTTATACTGTCAAATTCTGCATGTTAGCAGTATTTTCTAGGACTGCCCTATTTCTCCCCCGACGCTCGCTCTCTCGTCCCAGTATCTGTTAGTATGATTAAATTTTGCATATTTGTAAGTTCTCGTTTTTCTGCCGCGTTTATACGCGCGTTGCCTTAAGCCTTTAGTATGCCTAAAAACTGCCTACTATGTTTGCAACCTTATTTTAGGACTGCCCAAAATTGCCGCTTGCAGCAATGCCTTGGCTTCGATCACAATTGCCCATAGGTTGTAGTCTGTTTGATTCCTGCCATGTACCTTGTAGCTAAACGATTTGCGGTGCCGCTTGCTTCTTACATATTATCAGACTGAGTCCCTTTGTCACACGTAACAATTTAAGTTATTTCAGATTGTCACCCCTCGCTCTGTGTAGATAAGGAATTCTCCTACCGCCCATATGTTTAGGTGTGTGCTGTTTCGCCAAGTGATCGGCACCTGAAACTCCTAGTTATGCCCAAAGGGGATTGTAATGGGGGTGGGGGGGGGTGGGGGTGGGGGGTGGGGGGGTGGGGGGGGGATGGGGGGTTTGGGGGGGGGGGTAAGAATTTTTTTATTTACTTTGTTATGCCGATTGTTTGCATGACGGCCTATAAAATTTAGACGATGTGCTACTAAATGTTAACTATGTATCACAATCTTGCGATTGGGTTATATATTATCCTAACGTCCTCTTATAGCTACATGCAAGACTGTCCCCCCCCCAATGTAGTGTCTCCACTAAAGGTAAGCCAAAATCTGTTTATCCTGTGGTTGATCAATAAAGAAGCTGAAGTAATTTTCAATTCAAAAAATTTTTTCGCGGGAAAAAATTGTGGCGACAAATGATTTTCAGTCTTGTAATCTTTTAAATCTTTGCACAAAAAACATGTTGCTCTTAAATCAGAGTTCTTCATAACCTTTTTTACTGTGTTACCAATGGCACCCATTCCTGATTGGCCATTGATAGGTATGTGACCCTTTTGATTGCTCCAAATGAAGGTGCAATGGAACCACACTTTTGATCCCTGTCACCACAATGTAGGGCTCTCTGGACCTTTTGATTGTTCAATGAAGGCTATGGACGCTTTGATTGTCAATGGCAAGGAACTATGACCCTTTTGACTCTGATCTATCTGAGGCTAATTGAAAAACCCTTTGATTGTACAATGAAACCCAGGCTCGGGACCTCATTTTGATTTGTTTAATGAAGGCAATCGGGCCCCTATCTTGCCCGCAATATAAAGTACCCCCCCCCCCCCCCCCCCCCCATAAAAAAGCATAATCTACAAATCATTAATTTTAGATTATGCAGAGCCCTGTGTACTTCCTTCAGTGGGTTCTTTATGGCACACGGGAATGCTGGAGGAGTAACAGAGAAAGAATCCCAATGTCGAAATTGTCCCTTCAATCTGCCTAAGGAAAATTCTCCTAAATCTTACCCACGCATATACCAACTCACCAACACAAGCTAAGACCACGCACTACCGGGTCTATTAGCTGGCAGACGCCTGCGAGTTGGATTTTGCCTCAACGTACCTCGGAAGAGACCCCGATTGCCATCCCCCGCCAAGGCAACGAAAATACCTAATGTCGAACCCCCTGAGGAAGGAAACAGCAGATAAACGAGAGGCAGGTACCTAAACAACTCGCCGGCGGAGAACTGTGGAAGGCCGAAATCATAAAGAATGGAACCCAGGCTGGGGCACTGCACGAAGGCTGGTCACCGACCGCACGCACACAGGGGATACAGGTTTTGATGCTTCCACACCACTACACGACCGCACACCAGGCCGTGATTGGCCACTCAGACCACGCGCTCTCTTTGAATCAGCCAGTCGGACTATGGATATCATGAAGAAGTACCAGATAAGAAGCTGAGCCTCTTTTAAGTGTTAGCCTTACGTCCCCCCCCCCACACGGATTCCATAGAATACGATATTTTACTCGATTCCTTAATTTACCCTTGATCACAGGTTAAGTAACCCTGGCTCTTTGTGCTCGAGCAACACCTACCAGGGCTAAACCATAATTGTGTTTGTTGTAAACCAAACACGGAAGGTGAGTGCGTTTCCCCCCCCCCTCACCCCACACTTCTTCAAATAAAACTTATTCCGCTGGAGGCAACTACAAATTGTTTGAGAGCTGCCCTAATTTTGTCTTGTAATATTGTTTCACATTTCACTAAATCCCACAACGATCTGAAGTGGATTAGAAGAAATTGGTGTTATTCATTTACAACACTCTCAAAGTAGATTTACGTTTTTGATCTATATTCTTTTTATTTGTGTATCTGGGCCATTATGGTTTATAAATGTTAAAATAACCCCCATGTACAAGATATAAGATACGAATATCTCCCAAACCCAGGTGTAGCATCTCTGTTGCTTTAAATTGTCTTAATTCAACAGCACTAAAGCGCCACAGTCGCTAAAACATCTCATGTGGAGATATTACCTGTGCACGCTGCGATGCCGACTCTATCACCTTATTTGAAGAAATATATTTACGCAATGGATGTACAAGGATAATCTTTTCTTTCCCCACGATCCTTTACACTGATGAAGTACCAGGATACGAGGAACCTAAGATACTCGTGGATAAGCTGGAACATGGATACTGAAGTGCATCCCAGAGCACGTCCCCCCCCCCCCCCATCGCGCCCCCCCACCCTTAGGTAACAAGCGACAATAAGGATGTATAGTTCGTGCTCCGCCTTGCGCCCTCCTATGCTTCATAGCCCAGAGCAGGCACTGCGTATACGTGAATGGCCAACTACTCTAGCGACTCTGTCATGTAACAACCCATACTACAAAATATACCCCTTAAACCCACAATCAAATATATACAACACAAAAGCTCGGGAGGAGAGAAACCAAGCGACTCAGGACAAACAAAAATCAACCACACATATCCAATCAAATACAATGATATATCTGCATGAAATGTAAAATTAATCTATAACTTTATTTTGAATGCACAGTAATGCAGTTCCCCAACAGTCTTGGCAACCCAAAAAATCGGCAATGTGTTCAAACATCGCTAGGGAAGAATTGTGACTAGCTACGGCTCTCATGATTCCAGAGCATTGACACCAGACTACCCAAAATATCAAACCTTTTGAAGGTTCATCTACTGTAGGGCAAATCTCCTAAATGTGGACAACCTGCCTTTACATTACTCATTCACCAACAACGGCTCCTCATATGTATCTTTTAATTTATCCCACTTTGTCGGCAAAGGATCACAGTAACAACGCCTAGTATAGATGGACCCGTAGTTTCACACGGTATCTCATTTTTTGAGGAGACTAAGAAAAGAATATCTACTACTGCTCCTCACATGCCATGTCGTAAGAATCTATAAAATGAGGTTGTGAAGACGGCTGGCACAAGTCCTTATGTACACAAAACTTTGACTACTGTACCCTACCAAATGGAAGAACGCTCATCCCGATATGCTTCCAGCTACACGGCCTCTACCTGGAAATGGGGACCAGCTGCACGTCGGTGGCCATCCAGTGCTCTTATGGAGCGTAACTCCGAGAAGATTGAAGATAAAACGGAACATCTGAACGACAAAACAAAACTTTACGCCATTCACAGATCTACACAAGAAATCTACTCCTGGATCGTTTAAAAACCACATGACGAGAGTTACATAAAATTGTAGGTTAGTCATTTATACAAGCTCTGCAAGGAATCCAATCACCCGGAACCTGACAGACACGGATCATCTCACCTTTACATATGTCACAAACGGTAACTAGAATTCCTCACTCTTAGTAATATTTTTTTTTATGATATTTAATGCTGTAGTTTCACATGTTTAGGAAAATGATGGAGAGCACACTGTATCCTAATGCTTGACTGAACTGTAGCATCTGGACACTGATAAAACACCATCTCCTTAGCTCCCCCCTCAACAAAGCAGGCATTAAGAAAACACAGATCCACCGTAAGGGACAAGTATTTCATATATACCCGTGCCTCAAAAGGTTTCGAGGACGCCTTCAAGAGAAAAAGCACACACGACTCGGTTGTCTTCGGGATCGGGACTTAGAAAAAGCATTGCGTCTCCTTGTGTGGAAGATGGGACTGAAGTCAAGCTGCCACCGAGAAGTGATGTTTGCTGGCGAAGGAATGTAACACTTACCAATTCGACCAAGCCATTAACCCTTGATAATTGTACATTTCCAGCAGTAGAAACTACTTGGGCTGACAGTAGGAAGATGATACTTGGAAGCAGCCCGCCGTTGCTTGGAAACTTATCCTTTCTTCGGGCAATCTTGTTCTTGGATAAACATTGGGTTGTTGGATTAATGTTTCACTTCCGGAGTTGCAGGGAGGACTCCTCTTATTACCGTTCTCTCAATTTGTTCAATCACTTTTTCTTATCTCTTTATATTTCTTCAAGTTCTAGTCGTTGTGCTTTTTATATGTTCAGATCTGTTATTATTATCCCCTTTTTAGTCTCTCTTGTGTATCTTGCACAAGTCCGCTCAACTAGGGTGGGGGTTTGCTTCTCAACTTTGACCATATCACGCTGCATAGTTCGCTCCCATGTGTACTCACTGCACCCTCATCCACTGGAAAATGAAGAGGCTGTCCAGCCATTGGCAAAAGGAAGGGAGGGAAGGTTCCTCAAAATTGTCACAAAAACATTACTTATGAGGCCTGGCAAAGAGTCCCCTTCACTCAAGCGCCGATCATAGGCACACAATCGGGGCTCCAGCGCAGGAGCATCCAGGTTTTCACTACCATATAAACAACCCTTGATACACATATTAACCAGATCAGCATTTTATGCTGAACAACCTGTGGTGCATTTTCAGACTTGCCCCCTCGGGTCTCTTATAAAGATTGACGCAAACATCACTATTAACAACATTATAACAGCCGATATGATTTACCCCCCCCGGATAATTGTGTCTGTTGGCAACGATAAATGACTGCCGACTCGCCGGCCTTATAATAGTGTTGACTCAAACATAGAGGCTGCACAGAGAACAAACGCTTATGGCACACATCATACTGTATACATTCCTGAGAGAAAATTTAACAGGAGGAGATATACTAACCGCCATCAGGGCACATGACCACAAATGCCTTTTTTGTCACTTCATTCACGCCTTGGACCATCCCTCCTGACGCCGGTGATCTGTAAAGATAGAATCCCAACAACACCCAAGGTCAAGGATTAACGGTTATCATTAATCAATAAATGCTTGCACTCATGATAAAACACTTCACCACCACAGACCATCGCTAAAAGACAATCTTGCGACGACATCGTTAAACTTCCTTATCCTATCACGACCTATCAGTTCACTTCTGTATCAAACATTTTAATCTTCACCACTGTTTACTTTGTCATTCCACGACTCCGCCGTGATCATTATCATTACTCCATATTTCACGCCACCAGACCTTTGTGCCCTGCAATTTCCCTCCACAAATTATCAGACTTCACAAGTTCCCCCCACCCAGTACTACCTGTCAGTTTCAACCACAGGTCGCGTTACACCATTCACTCCTCAATTATATCATTTCACCTATTTTATTTAGTGTATAGCATAATCATTCTAGCTTTGATAGCTTAAACTAGCATTCTCCGAGTTTTCATATTTTCACTTCCGCCCACCATTTCTGGCCCCTTACCACCCGACATTTTATTTAACGAATAGCTATCCACTTATTGATTATTATGGCACCCGAATAGAGCCATAACAAATGTCACTCTCAAGCTCGATACCCATCGATTTTTCTTATCTCTTTTTTAAAAGAATATTCTTGTTCATCTCTTCTGCCGACACTCAGGTCCCTGCAATACACTTCTTACTCAAATAAATCTAATATGGCAACCACCCGGCTCAACTCTTGTATACCATCCTGTGAGGTGGTCTACATAAAAACCCAGACGCGCTAATTATAAATATACTCCTTCATTACCCACGCCATCAAAGGGCAGAACGCAGGACTGTTTGTTCTCTTATGCCTAAATCTTCAGCGTCATCGTTCTATATGTGATAGTCCGTTGTGTAACCTATAGTTGAGATGCCTAAATGGTGCAAATCATACCGTGATAATTTATCGCAAGATGTTTACTGTCATAATAATACTTAACAAGTGTTTAACTACGCTATCAAATACTCTCCAAAGGATTAAAATGTAAGGATTAACATATACACCTAAATGCGTCACAGATGCTGTTAGTACATGATCGGCCCTGGACCGGGGTCATATCCCTCCACCCGACAAATCCTGACATTGACTACCGAAGGCGTAATCACAAATCGGCCCCCCCCCCCCCCCCCTACCATTTGATCGGGATGAGAAGGAGGAATCAAAAGGAAATATAAAAAAATTATGACTCGAAAAACTAATTGCGCTGAGGTGGCTATAGAAAAGGATAAGGAGGACGCAATTGGGGGGGGGGGGGCCGGGGGGGGAGAAGAGAACGGAGGCAAAAGTAATCAGTTTCCCAAGTTGTAACTATCTAATAGTAAGGGAACTCGACAGAAGGGGGACCTTGGATATGAATACGAACCACAACAGTCATAATTTTTTGGAACGATTTTTGCAGATTATCCAAGCCTTTTATTTTGAATTCACAGCGCGCAAACGCAGATGCTTGACAATATCTTACAAATATTTATCACAATAAGCCTTAACTTTTTTCTTAATATTAAACCCGTTAGGATTATAAACTTTTTGCTGGCCGGATGGCCCCTTCTGGGGAGGCAGTGATAATAATCCTCTGCCTTTCTTATTTATACCAGAAAAATTGGGGGGACCCCATGATCGAAAAGGACAAAACCCCGTGGTTGGTTCAACATCAAGCGCGGGGGGGAAAAAAGGGGGGGGGGGGGGGGGGGGGGGACTAGCCCCTTGGGAAAAAAATATTTAAACATCGTTTCATACTTATTTCTTGCCACAATAAAAAAATCCGGGCCCCACGCGACCTTGAGTGACCGCAAAAAGTGGTTTTCAAAATCTTAGGTTTCCGAAATTGGGAAGAAAGTAGAAGGTAGGGATACCCATTTTGGTGGGGAAAATGGCTTGTGGGCTAATAAATAAATACTTTAAGACAAATCAATTCTGTAGAGGGGAAGGATAGGTTGGTTCATAAAACAAAGTTACGTTTTTGTCCTCGAAAAACGCACTCCAGTTGATGGTACGGCTCCACACGGGACTCTCCTTCCACGATAACCAAATTCCATACATTGACATGAAGCCCATGGATCATGCCTAATCCATGACTTTACGTTAGGCAAGGAAATTTCGATTTTAAAAAAATAACACATAGTCATTGATTGGCACTACAGGACACACAATCATATTATAACCGCGATCAGAACGAGATTTTTCCTGCACACATCTCCTCCACAATAGTTGTACAGTCGTAGGACACAGTAAATTTCAAGTGTGGTGATTTCACAAATGAAATAACCAATTGCTAATTAAGTTCAGGGTACCCGACATCATCTATCCCCCTCCTCCTTACCCCCCCCTAGCAGCTCAGCTGAGTGTTGCTAGGCATTTCTGTAGTTCCATTTTAATTCACTACACTCTCTGGTTAAGATCTGAAATGATTCTTATTTGCTTTAATTTTGATTATGGTTTAACCGGTTTCGAGTGCCATCCTCTGATACTGCCACAATATCGAAAACTCTAAGCCCCACACCTTACACAAACAAGTAAGGGGGTATTTGCCACCTACGTCCACCCCCACCACCCCTAGTTACCTCGCGGTCTAGGGCAACTTACACACTATATATTTCTTTTACCAGCCCCCCCTGGCCCCCATGCCCCCCCCCCCTCCAGGTGCCCCCCGCCTTCCCCCCCCGATCAACACTCTATCACACCCATATCCTATACTTGGGCAGGTGACTGCTATATAAACAATACTCTTCATGCTATATGTCTAGTCTGGGAGCACAATACTTATTATCGGCGGTAAAAAAAACTTCGGTCCCCAAGGTGCTCGTTGCTACTGGTCTCGAGAGATACTTGACCCCCTCGCCTCCCCCTAAATGCGTGTTTATTGGTAAATTGGCCTACTTAGTTGGAGAAGTGGCTCTTTCAGGTTCAGGTCTCTGAACATAAAACCACCATACGTTATTTTCAGAGCTGTGCCCGCTTTTTTATGTTCGACACAAAACAGGTGGTGTACCAATGTGGGTAGATAATTGACACCGCTGTCGGACACCGCCTGACACCTGTCGCATCTCGGCAGAAACACAGCTTGCTATTTGCCCCCCCAAGCCGGAGTCCGGTGGCGGCCAACCCGTTTATTCCCCGCCCCCAAAGCACGGACGTCGGTGGGGGCCACCAGTTTCCAGCAACCAGCGCTACACCTTCAAGTTTAAGTAAGCTGGCTGGTCCTGCCCATCGGATTCTACACCCACCAACCCTCTTCCACTTGACATACAACACCAAACGTGAATTCCTACTTCCCAAACACTCCCCTACCAATCTTACTTCCACCCTACCATTTAATGGGGTCATTGTTTGGTATTATTAGACAGCGGGAAGGGACCCTGAAGACCCCTACCCCACACAGCACATTCTCATTACATCGTTCTCCCAGGAAAAAATAAAATTATAAATGTAGAAATACCTTAACTAATCTTATTAAAATTTCTGTATCTACGTACACACATCTCTTATTTATCATTGTATACTATTCTGCCATTCATCATAAATTCCAAAATTTTTCATATGCCTCTCTGGCCCAAATAATCTACACTTGTTCCAGAACATATATTATTTTAAAAAATACAACGATTTACTTTCTAACAATCTTCACCAGCGAGAGACTTTCCAGTTACATTGCGTGTTCATAAACTTTTACTTGACTCCAATATATTATTTAATATCCTGTGTGTGTGTCGTTTGTATATGTCAATAAAACACTCTTTACATTCAGTACCCCCTAGATTATCCACGTAGCAACCATTCCTTTGAAAAAGATAGGTGCTGTCCGCTGGTACCGTAGTCGGGAAGCAAGGCCCCCCCCCCCCCCCCCCCCCCAAAGCCTTCTGAAAAATTCACACAACTACATCTCCTTATATCAGGAGCCTTCACAGCTGGACCTATACCATTTACACTTAGTAATCCATCCCATCATACAACTCAACATCCAAAACCACTACATCATATTGGGGTTCTTGTCAGCGATAATTTAGGCATACCCCAAACAGTAGGATTAAAGGATCTCTGGTGGGAAGGAAAGAAATACAATTAGGGGAACAAAATTCGCATTATTCCAGCGCACACTTACCCCCCCACCCCCCCCAAATTAAAAGTGTCCCCCTTTACAATTTCCTATAAAGGGCGGCAATTTAGAAAGTTGGTGTATCTTCACACCCAAGCCAGTGTTAGTTAAATTTGTTTCCATTAGGAATTATTTTGGTAGATTGGAAATTCTTACTTGGCTCTATTTGCTAGATATGTTTAGACAAGTATGGCGGATGGAAGCTAGCACACTCATTTTAGCTTCAGCAGACTGTGTGACCCCGACAATCGGTACGCCCAACCGGGAACGGCCCCACATGGTAAGATTTTAATTCAATACGTAACGGAATGAATGTTGATAAATATATTGCATCAGGGCAGATAGGCGAGATTTGAAAAAGTGGCTGAAGACCCAAATTAGAGTCTGAAAGGTTGGCAGAAAGATCGGGAAAAGTTTACAAATTCGCTCGGCATGATAGCAGATCTCCTATTAAGAGGCTGCCATGCTTGACCCCCGGACCAGAAGATAAAAAAGACCAAGCATCACGGCGGACCAGGCAGGAAGATATAAATAAGGAAGTAAGGGAGGCAGTTGATAAACTTGGCACGAAAGGCGGAGGCACGAAGATAGAAGGTTGCAAACCGGCGAGATAGACCCCCTCTACCACGACACCTCCCAATGGAGCTGAATTACAAGGCCAGGCTCCTGAACTATGGCCGCCCAGCCCACTTCTTGCCTACCGGATGCTACGCCCAACTACGCTCACCTCCCGGGCAGGCCTCACCAAATAGCTATGCGGGTTTCATTTATAGACCCCCCCCATGTTGTCGGATATATAGTCGATGACAATAGCAGCCCCCCGCGCCCGTACCCTAGTTCACGTTTTGAGTTTTAGCTACTCAAAATACTGGCGGTTAGAGAGTCCGAGAGGTGGAGTTTTAAAGCCTATCCAGGGGGTTGACCGACCCCCCCCCCAAGAGGTACTTCTTATGAAGTATTTGCCAAAATGAACAGGGAAGACCAAGACAATTATGACATGTTAAAGCAGGCTTTGTTATTAAGGTACGAGAAGAATGGTGAATTTTATCGTAAGAAATATAGAAATGCCAAACTGTTGTCTGGGGAGACATACCACCAATTCTCTGCTAGACTGGCAACCTATTTGGAGAAATGGACTGCTCTGGGGAAGACCCAAGATCTTAAAGAAATGATCATGATTGAGCAATTGAGAGAGTCCATGGCTCCAGACATGAGAAAATTTCTCATGGAACAAGGTGCAGAGAAGTTGGGGCAGGTTTTAAATGTCGCTGAGAGGTATCAGGCAGCCCAGGCAGAGGTAAGTGGTGCTAAAAAGAAGCACATAGACAATTTTAAAGCTCCACAGCAATTTAATAAATTTGATAATAGAGAGCAGGGAATGTGCATTATAGGTAGGAACTTCTCTACGGATAGAACTCCACTGTTTGAGCGCGTCCACCTCCATGATAGAATATTTTGAATCTATAGCGGACAGATTTTACGATGCTCATCTACGTATATATAATGTGATCACAATCATGATGTCTCAATTTTCGACCAAAAGTTACATTGAGGAAACCGATATAGAAACCCTAGAACCAAGGTAAAAAAGATGGTGTAAATGGTGCACAGATTCTCCCGATACACACACATATCCACAACTCCCCCATTTGCTTAGTAGGGACACTCTCAACACTACTTGCTGCACTCATGAAGTCGGGGACGCAAAGATTAAACAGGTTTTCTAATACCTTACTGGACAATACAGCGAACTTTTCACCCCCCAGTTTGTGAGGATGTTATTCTGTCCCCATGGGGTACATCCCATTAAGGTGCTCTTTATGTACTAACAGGTTTGGATTACTCGATTCCCAGTTGTTCGCAAGTTAGCCTAGTTGGACCCAAGTCAGTTATACACACAGAAAATACAGTGGAAATACAAGGCGGCGACTAAGGACCATACCACTAATTGCCCGTAACTTCCCTATCACCGGCATGCGATCCCTACACGGTGAATAAATACTGCCTATGTCGGAAGGAGTCCAATCAGTAGCAGCCAGTGATTGATGAACCAAAATCTACACCACTATGATATTGGGGTTGTAGCCATACGTTCTCTTCTCTGGCCGGAATTCACGACGAAACTGTGATCATCCGCGAGACAGTGACCGTCAAGGTCACAGAAGAAGGAGGAAGAAGGTGTGAATGGAATCATCCTCCTACACCACATTGTTCAATCCCAAAGAGGCCCGATGAGTCACCAGGCGCAGCGCCCCCTCGAGGATATAGGACACTCAAGACCATGTTTTCACAAAAATTGCCACCACCCACCTTCTTGCAACTACACTCCGAGCAAGGGGGAATATTTCCATGAAGCCAACATCACTATTACCTACAGGAAGACCGCGCAACTGGAACAATACCCCCCATTGCGCACAACCAGTTGGTTCCTTCCACAAACCCTCATAATCAGAGTATAAAATAAGTGAGATGGATCTCGGGCATGCACACAAAGTCACACCGCGTATAGCTTGTCATTACTTTGGCAGGAATAAACCCGGAGGCATATCCCTCCAAATGCCATATGTTCCAATCTCCTGCCTGAATGTCAAAAGGGTAGCTCCAAATGCACTGGACTGATCCTGCGACACTCCTAGGGGAACTGCCCATATGTCGTGCAAACACCTTCCCTTGTGAGGGCTCTGCCCACGTGGATATCTGTGGCGGACCTCCTCACTCGGACCAAGTGGAGGAACACAGTTAAATTCTTACTCTGGTGCGCAAAACTTCGTTCATTACCTGTGCCGGCGAGACGGCACACCGGTATAGCCCCTCGCCCCAACCTCATTTCCGATTCATATCACATGTAAGCCAGACCCGCGCCTCATCCACGCCTCTTACCCACACACAATATTCCTACACGATTAGGATTCCAGCATACAACTACTTCCCTTGACGGATAAATGGATCTATCGTCCCTCAACCGTGGGAAACTACACGGAAGAAGTTTTTAAATCTACTTTACAAGCCAGGTCACTTTCACTTGTAGTCCCGTTCCCCCTCTCCACCAAGGGATACGCACAGGTAGAGAGGTTCAAACCGGAACTATCCATTCCTCCTAACTCCCTGACGAAAGCTGGCACACGAATAAAAAAACCGGATCTGTCGGGATCAATTCACTTGAACCCCGCCGAATTGTTTTGCGTATCGGGACACGGTACAACATAGGTTCAACCGGGATCGCGCCCCTCTCTGCAATAACCCCCCCCTGCCCTCTTTTGGGCAGGGCACCAATAAAAGGCCTCACTTTACGTAGCCTTTATTAAGGGACATGGGACGGATGAGGAAGGCCGGACAAGAAACCTGTACCTACTTCCCCCTCTTTCAATACGTGAAATCGAACTGACCACTCGTATGATATAAGGCTGCGAATGGAACATATGGGGCCAAATGATAATTTGATATACAAAGCAAGTACTGGAAGAAATCATGCAGGACTTACTTTTAATAGGAAAGGCCAAAGGACCGCTGAACTAGCTGTGGGAGACGTAGGTGCTTCTTCTACTAAACCGGTAGCCAGAATTTAAACCTTTACAAATAGGTTGCGCACTAGGTCCCTATACGGTTCTAGAGACGGTGTCACTATGAAACCATACTATACAATCATTGGACAAACAAAGGGGAAGGAGAATAAGCTTTATACATGCTAAACCCCCCCCCATCCTAAACATTAAAGAAGTATCTGGACAGGACACCACACTCAGGAAAGCACCCACCTTATTGACATTGGCGATTGCAACTAGATTGAAAAAAGGAACCACTCTCACCTACATGTATACCCACCTTACATCCCTCTGTCGAAACAGGCCCCAGCACAGGGTCCAAAAAGTCCAGTATGACACCATGACTAAAAACCAGACGGCGAGAGGTTCTTACATCGGTCTGGAGGACCCCCCCCCCCCCCCATACAGATGTTCCTCATCCTCAAAGATAAACTCCGGGCACCATACAAATCTTGCCGTCACTGTATGACTTGAAATCTGGTAGACTCACAAACCAATCTGTATGAGAGCCTATTCTATTCCGTTCGCGAAGGAGAAGGCAATTGACAGGAAGAAACTTGATTATTAGTTGAAGGTGGGATTATTTCGCACACAGTGAATCTTCTTTTAGTTCTTGTGTCGATTCGTGCTTGAGGAAACCGTCCCTGGGGACACACAGGACTGTGCACTGACTTTACAAGGCAACACTCGATTGCTGTCAATCGATCAGGACAAGTGGACTCACACACCCCCACCTTATCACTGACACATAAACAGTTATTTGCCCACGCAGCCACTGAACAAGGCAAAATACTTTTCACAAAGGTGGATCCCTTAGTATAGGATCCCCCCCGATTTACACACACGATCCAAGTGATGCCTGAAGTGAGTCCTTATTTTGGCCTTTAAAGCTACTTCGGATGGACAATTCCTTGCGTAATTTAATCATGGCTACAACTTAGGACTGAACAATAATCGATACAGAGTGTATTCCTCTCACCGGATGATGCGCAAATTGTTCTTGGTTCCACCTCGAACCGAACCCCATGTACCCTAACGAATTCCCTCATGGCACTCCTCCGTTATTACTCCGTCGCCACATGAGGACATTTGAAGACAACCACATTGTTCCGCCCCTTCCCAGAGCATGTTATTTAATAAGGCTTCGGGCCAGGCGACTACTTAACTTAACTGCCCTAAGGCCCAAACAAAATGTTGTACTTGGATTGCCCAAAGCAGTTAGGAATTCTTGGGACACACTGTATATGTCAGCCCCCCGGTTAACCATGCACCCCTTGACGCCGGCAAGAACTTGGAAAGAATCTTGCAGGGAGAGTCAACTAGACCGACAAACAAAAAAGGCCCGTGCGATTCATCTCGTGTCGTTATGCGGATTTCCTTATCAAGAATATCCACTACACATCTAAAAATTTTAACGCTACCCTTTGGTGCCTCCTTGTCTGACCTCTGCGATCTGACTCGGGCAAAGCCGGGACCTTTCCAGCCATTAAAATTATTATTTAGCACCTGATCACAATGTGAACCTAGCGTTCCAAAGCCTAGTTTGTAAGGAAATAAACTACACTAGCAAGCCTAATTCTCAAAAGCTGCCCTGACTTTGACACCCCCCAGGACCTTTGTCCTTAAACCCTAAACAGCCCAACCGATGCAAAGCTAATGTAAGGACTCCGGAGGAGGGCTCTTGTTGTGACAAAGATCATTTTCACGGCTGATGGGGAAAACTGAAGACACAGTCGCTTATGCACAAGCCTGCAAATTGAATAAGGGCGGAACCACTACGCGACTACTCTCACTAATCGCGAAAAAAGAATGTTTTAGCGTTTCAATCGTGCGGACAATTAAAGATAGTTTCAAATCTATCTGTATGGTAGGATGGGGGGGGTGGGTACTTTTGGGGGGGTGGGGGGGGGGGGGGGGGGGGGGGGGGGGGGGGGGGGGGGGGGGGGGGGGGGGGGGGTTATTGGGGTTTTTCATTTTGTGGTCGAGACGGATGCATTCAGCCTCTCGTCATTCTTAGCCGTGGCAGGGGCTTATCTGCAATGAAAAACGCAAGATTGCGACTCCGAGGTGTCCGAGTCTTCTATCTCGCCTTTCAACACTTACTGCAGATTTACGTCATTCCAATATCTTCCCATCGGCCCACAAATTGCCGCACATTCCCGTCAGGTGGCAGATTTTCTCTCAGTTCGGCACCCCTGGGTGAGCAAAATTATGATCGTAATGGCAGACTTAAGGTAGAGATTTCTATCTATCGTGATATCACTGGTCTCTTACGAAGCTGGGCCAGTACGACCCTGCCATCACCCCCACGCATGTTTTCAACCGCTGGGGAGATGTAGTCCATCTAAGAAATCCACACAATTGTGATAGCAACGCATAAAAAATATCTACCACAAGGGGGGATGATACTAAAGTAGGGATAATTACAAGCACCTTACGTAAGTTACTAGAAAAAAAAAATAAAAAAGAAATTGGAAAAGATGAGTAATAATCGATAATATTGGGGGGGGGGGGGGGGGGGGGGGGGGGGGGGGGGACACAGACCAGGCATGGTACGCCCACTTGCCGACTTCGTCACTAGACGGCCGCCTATGGAAATTACAATGTGCTGAACCCCCAGTGTTACACAATTTGTAAACAGGATCCGGAGAACAGGTCGCGCCATCAAAAGGAGTAAAAAAAATATGACTGAAAAAAATTGCGTGGAGACTAGCCAAGGCTCCAAGGAGACGCAAATTTTTCGGCGCGCGGCGGCGCGGCCGCGGGGCCCGGGGTGGGATACAACGCGAGGATATAGTCCACCCGTTTCCCATAGTTCCGAACATAAAAGTAAGGAACTCGAACTGAAGGGACCTTGGATATGATTCGCCCCACACCACGTGCATTTACTTGCGGCCCGTCCCGCTTCCACTTGCACGCCTTTTCCCAAGACTTATATCTCGGAATCCTCAGCGTGCTAACGCAGATGCACTTAGAAACTTTTACACCATTATCCTTCCTAAAAGTACCCCACTCCTTTTACTTCTATATTTATGCTTCAGGAATATAAAAATTTGCTGCCGGATCGGCCACCATTCTGAGCAGTTTGAAATAATTATCGCTTCTTTATTTACCTACAGCGGATAGTAATAATGAAGATTAATGTCAAACCCAATCCAGACAGTGTTGGCTCTCCACATACAGCGTCACAGGTACCCCCTCCTGCATTGATAAAACCAACAAACCTAACATTGTCACTATTTGCACAAAAATCGCGACCTTGCGACCGCAAGTGTTCACCACAACTCCTATGTTAGAATGACAAGAGAAGGGGCACATTGGTGGAAGCCAACTGTGCTAAAAATAACTTTACAGACACTCAAATTTGTAGAGGGGCAAACGGATCAGGGCTGGTCTAAACAAAACAAGTAAGTTTTTTGTGAACAACGCAAGTTGTCGACGGAGGCTACCCCCTAACAGATAAAAATCCATCACTTGGGACTGAAGCATCGCACTGAAATGGCTACTTTAGTGCCTAGGAAATTTGAATTTTCCCAAATAAAACCTAGACCTTTGTCTTGGCCAAAGACACTCATATTAGCCGCGCTCAGACGTCGCCTTTTAGCCATTTCACCTCAAATAGTTGTCCAGTCGCATAGACACAGTCAAATTTCAAACCTCCTCTCCCCCCCCCCAGTCCGTCCCGCGCTGATTTCATCCCATCGAAATAAATCGAAATTAGTTCAGGAAGCCATTACATATAGACCCTGCAGCTCAGCTGGTTTTCTCTGCATCCAGCCCTCGTTATGTGTTCTTTTTTCTACTAAATCTGGTAAGCTCCTAGATTGGAAATTACGTTCTTTGCCTTATTTTTTGAATTCTCTGCTCTCCTAAGCGTCTTCGTAGTGTTTATACTGCCATATCGAAAATCCTCAGCCCCCTCTTACAAACAAGTACTCGGATTTGCCCCTCTAGACCCCCCGCCCTCTACGCCTCAGGGTCCTAGGATACAAAACTATTCTCTTTTATATTTCCAGCAAGATTAGAAGCGACAAGAATAGGTCGTTGCTGATCACGTGGGACACACATTTATCACAACCTACTCCCTTTCCTAGGGACAGGGCGATTGCTCTCAAATACCTTATTTTCTGTAATTATGTAGTCTGGGCCCAGAACTTATCATGGCCGATCCACCAACTTGGTAAGGTCCCGCTGTCCTGTATGGTCAAGAGAGATCTGACCCTGTCTAAATGGTGCTTCTTTGTAATTTGTTACGTGTTAGAAGTGGATCACTCTAGGTAGCGTTACTGATACCTTATAACACCAATACTTTCATCTTCCAGAGCTGTGACGTTTTTATGTTGGTACTAACCAAAATGGTGTGTGTCCCAATGCCTGGGTAGAATCACATCTGACAGCTGAAGCGCCCGACCCGCCCCCTCCCGCAGTGCGATTCGCATCTCGGCTCCGAAACAGCACTTGTATTGCCACCCAAGCAAGGGAGAGGTGGCCGGCCACGACCGATATATGCACCCAAACCGCACCTCGGCAGACGGCTCCCGCGGCCACAGATTACCGCCACAAGCGTAACACCCTCAAAGTTACGTATACGGCAGGCCTTGGTTCATGCTGCGATTTTCATCCACAACCTTCTCCCTAGACAATCAATCACCCTAAGTGAATTCCTACTAATCACATCCCATCTCCCTACTCTCACCCCATCATTACCCAGGGATCTTTCCGTCCTTGGTACTATCCCTAGACCGGGCAGCGCGCTTGAATCCGCCCCCACCCCCCTCAATAGCACATCTATCCTCATCAGCCGTTCTCCACCCAGGGGGGAAAACTCTAAAAAATTACTACCTCACTGTAGAAATACACCTAACTAATCTTAAAATTCTGGTAGTAACGTACACACCACATTTTATTTATCACCTGTAATTTATTGCCCTTCCCGCCATTCACTCATATCAAACTCCCAAACCTCCTCTTTTATATGTTCCTGGCACTAATATAAAATACATTGGCTCTCAGAACAATACTATAATTTAAACCTAAAAGACTTTACATTTCACTAAAAATTTCACCACCGACTGGATTTAGTTCATTGTGCTTTTCATTAAATTTTACGTTGATAATATAGCTATTTAATATCTGTGTGTGTCGTCCGTTCTGCCCTATGTCACACGCGCTCCATCACACCCTCCTCTATCATCAGTACCCTAGATTCATAACGTTAGACACACAGTCCATTAGGTAAACCACAGCTTAGGTGTGAGGTCCGTCCCAGTGGTAGCAAGAACAGCGCCACTCTCTGAAAAAATCTCTACAACTTAATCCCTGTATTCTCAGGGCTCGCACCCCTTCAACAGCCCTGCATATTACCCATTCAATTAGTAATTTCACCAATCATAACATACCTTCATAAAACCAATCCACATATTACCCCCCCATGAAGCCCACGTCTAAACAAGCCCGTTGTCCCACAAGGGGGAGACCTGTCGGCCCACGTTGTCTCCTTGCCCCCGTACACTAACATGGCTCCGTATCAGAATGAATTATTCCACTAGAACGAGTAAGAACAATTAATTGCCTCCCATTATGAAGATCGGCGACATCAGAGACTGTGATCTATAAAAAATCACTATGGCCAAAGTATTCGGATGCAGCTCAGCCTTTACTTCATTGGCTGGACGTGGGCGTCCAACGTATGCTAGTGAAGCTTAATGCTGAGGCTCGCCTCATATCACAAATGCCATCCCCAGTGTTTTTTCACATTCTCAATCCCATATCACACCAACAACCCCTGTTCTCCCCCTAAATTTAATGATAATTTGCGAAAAATCAACTTCTGGAACATAAAATCCCCAATTCTACCTTAGGCCATTACTGCCCCTGATCGTCGCCTTGATTTGGAAAGATAGATTAAAAGAAACAGGAAAAAGATCAGGACCAGAATGGCAATCATAAAATACACCTTGCCCAACCCCCCCCCCCCCCCCCCCCCCCGGCATCGCGCTGCGGAGCTGACGAATGAGCTACTCTTCAGAAGCTATACACTGGGCGAGTGAGCCCGGTCCTAAATATGGCAGTGTTAGCATGGCGCCACTCAGAAGACTACAGTCAACATTCCCGCCCTGACACAAACCTTAAACTCTAATAAAACAGAACAAAAACCAAGGAATGAGAATAATTAGCGGGCCCCAGGCATAAGGTCGACATCCATTGACGGAGTTTGGGATCAGATTGCACTAACACTTCAGTCAATCCGGAGATAGAAGAGATCTGCAGAGCCCATCAACAAGAACGATTAAATTCAGGAGGGCCTGACAAACCTCTACCTACATTGATACCAGAAGAATAAGTTGGACTTGGAAAAGGGCACCAGACTGAAGCCACGAAGCACTCTTTGTTGACAAATACAGTCAAAACCAAAAGATGACAGCATCGACCCCACACTCAATTGCAACCCCCAATACATACAGCAATGTTTCATTCTACACTGACGTATCCATTTTTTCAGCTAGGGCTCTCATTTTAAGTATCAATTTTGGCCCTACGCCTGACAAACTATAGGAACTAGTCTAAGGCTGACTAGCTCAGTGAGGAGATCAGGTAACGAGGAAAAGATTTTTCACAAGTGAAATGGTAAGAAATGGGGTGTGGGGGGGGGGGGCCCCCCCCCCCCCCCCGGGGGGTAAAAAAAATAAAAAATTATGAAACCGGTTAAATAATCTGTCCCTGCGATTTGATCCGAGACACTATACATCAACTCACCCAGGCCTACTCGATTACGGACTGAGTTTTTTTTGTTTTTTTTTTAAGATACAGACCGTTTTCCCTATAAAATTTATCTAGAGATATATATATTCAACCATTCCACTTCTATAAACCACCCACCTCCACATATACGTGGACGAAATTAAAACCCAAACGCACATATACGTGAAACCTAGCTATTTATGGAAATTGGGATCTTTTGGGACACAAAGCTGACCGGACACACGTAATTAAAGTTTATGTCAATTTCCTTTATTTTATCATAAAGAATACAACACACAACAATATCTTTGAAATATCAAAATCAAAATACAATGAACAAAGGTTAATGAGCCGTTCTAATTAAAGAGTTAGACTCATGAGGTTTATTCCTCCCTCCCTAAGAATGATTCTTCCCCCGCTTTCTCTCGCTCTGACAAACGTGTGATCACAAATTCAGTCTCTCTTACCTACAAAGGTGCTTTCACCACATCTGGAACAATTGTTAATGGCACCCCCAGCCCATCCACGGTTGGTTGTTTGGCAAATCAAGCCCCAGTTTTTCCAACGACTAATTAATCAAATGTTGGGAAACGCTTGGTTCACTATTGTAAGTAGGATTCTGATAAAGGCCACTTCAATTTTTGTCCAGGTAGTAAAATAATTAAGAGATCTAATTGTCACAGTGTACATTAGCTTGGAATCTTCAATCGTTACATCAAATGTCGGGCAAACAAATCGGTTCAGGATCAATCTTCTTCACAACACGTGGTCGTTATGCAGGTAATGTCAATGTTTGATTTGGTAGCCACAACAGGCTGAATGTTAATGAAATTGGGAAAAGAAATCTGGATATTCTATAAGTCCAGTTATCATTTATTCTTAATATTATTTGGGTTGGTACTCTGTCTCTTTCTGGGTGTACCACGAGACCAGACAAGTCACCTTGAAAAACCCGATATTATATCAGAATGTTCTTTGATAAAGTTTATTTCCAGTTTCATATGGAATGGAAGCCGCTGGTAAGGTTTAGGGTTTGACCCAAATACTGTTAAGGGAGAAAATACAAATACTTAACAGAATATAGTATAATTCACAATCCTATCCTTACCCCGCGTAACATAGAAGGTTATTTAACTTAAATTACTCATAGAAACTATAAGCTTAGAGCTAGTCTCATTGTTTAAAAAAAACTTCCGTGAAATAAATTCTAGTCATTTAAAAAGAATCAATCCTCATGAATTAGGAATAAATACATATTTCGTCAATACTCATGAGGAATCAGTGCATTTACTTAGTTTGTTAAAATATTCTCTGACTGGTTACTAGCAGTTAATTAAATTTTTATTATAGCTTGAAGAGTTAGCTAGAAATATTTATTTGTTCGGCTATCAACTGTAACACAGTAAATTCTTAGAGCTATAATCTAACGGACCTAACTAGTAAATCACTCTACATAGAAAATAACTAGTAAAATATAATTGACGATTTAAAAAGATTAAATCACTCAAACTACTAGTATAGTATTTACCTCAACACCGAACTACTAAGACTTTTCTCCAACGACTACTAAGAAATCCACTTAATACAGTTATTCTAGAATCGAAGCTAGCTGTCTAGAGACATCTGTGAGGTACTAGACGAATTGAGTTAGATTTCTGTGGTATATATATATATATTAAAGATGAAAGGAGATAGTTAATTATCCCCCCGAAAACCAGACCCTACCAGATGTTCTCACCTACGGGAAATTCTACGTTCAGTTTTCGTCTTATACGTAATTCAAAGCCGAAAACCCAGGATCTTCGTTCTCGCTTAGATCAGACATCGGGAATGCGCTAATCAGTGTGAGTTTCCTTCGTCTCTCTGCTCGTATTCAAGCGAGCAATGTCTTTAGATCTCCCGATTCGTCGTGTTTAATTACTTATCAAACGAACGGATTCAGGGAAAGGTAATAAAGATTTCTCACTTAGGTTCCCGATATCTACTCAAATTTATTCAAATCTGGTCGCTGTCTGATCTCTACAACGATTTGATCTCTGGCGCTGGTGTTAGAATTACAGCTCACGTTAGCTAATTGGGCTCTGGTAGACTCTCATCAAAGAATTTAGCGAACAGCATTACAATGCGTGCTCAGTGAGAAAAGAGGGACAAATTTCTGAGTAATAGGAGGTTTTATGTAAACCCAACAGGCGTAGGTGAAGCTAGGTAAAAAGAAAAATGAAGATGAAGAAAATAGATATATGAAATCAATTATCATAATCTGCCACATACACTGCACACAAGCTGCCAGTTTGGAACGACAGCACTTCCCTGAAATGATAGAAAACATTTCAGGTATTGAGAGGAAGAACACCAAAATGAAACAGAAAGAAGAGTCCTAACCACAAAATACATAGCGAAACATTACCTAAGAAACACCTGGACCTATACATACACAGATGGATTAGTAATAAATACAACAGCAGATGGGGGAGGAGGAGTCTTTCTGAGCTTAGGCAATGACACACAAAAAAGCTGTCAGTCGCAACAAAAAAATTCTCGATGCACAGGCCTTCAAAACATCCCAGGAAATGAAGAGGATGACAGATTGGCAAAGTAAGGGGGAAAGCTACCTGAACTTGACACAAGCATAACTTATGAAGAGGTGAAGAATTTTATCTAACACAGATACAGGAGAAAGTGGGGTGTCGTAATTTTTGAGAAGATAGGACTGAGTTATTTATGGTCCCGTACTAGCAGAGGTAATGAGTGATAGCTATGTGAGAGGAAGGTGTAAGAGATAGTCCCTGTTTCACGAGGAGAAATGGTGTAAGAGAAAGAACGGTCTTGGATGGAGTAATTGCTATCTATCCAGCCTATCTTTTACGACTATATTTAAGGTAGACGCACTTTCTCACTTGTACCAAGTACGAGTCACACCACACTCACGTACACACAATTTTGTGACAGTAATACGTACAGACGTGTAAACAAACTATGGATAACATTTAAGGGCAGGGCGTTTGACCACACGATAGCTTAAGGTTTAGTATGTTTATTTTTTTCACCAGAAATATCACAACATCGAGAGAAAAAAATTAATCAATACATTTTAGTTACATAAGAGAAATGAAAATGCAATCTAATAGTCCCTCTTCCTTGTATATGGAAACTAGGAAAGATCCCGACAGGGGTAATTTACCCAAAAATATCAAAAATAATTAACAATGGGGTAGGGGTATTTCTTCCTTTGTATATGGAAACAGATTAGTAGATAAAAATGAAAGATCCCTTAAGAAATAAACAGGGGTAATTTACATTCCCAAAAATATCAAAAATAATTACACAGCCCTACCAAAAAATAAACAAATATCACATTTACTTGTCTGTAGCAGCTCTAGTTTTTGAGATACAGACATTTTTGTATTTCATTAATACAGGGTGACCCAAAAAAAACGGGCCCGCGCGAGCACTGTTTGTGCGCGCGCGGGCCCGTTTTTTTTTTTTGGTCACCCTGTATTATTACAATATTTTCTATATAAGGCCAGCTTACTTTAAAGTAAAACTAGGTGACCAGGACAAGTCTTGAGCTCCTCATATTGTTTGCAAAACATGTGTTGAACACCTGCGACAGTGGACTTGTGGGAAAAGAAAATGTTTAAAATTTGGAATTCCAATGGTTTGGAGAGAGCCCAAGAACCACTATGATGACTGTTATTTCTGTGTTGTGAATATTAAGGGAATTAATGGAAAAAATCACAAAAAGTGGAAATATCCAGATTTAGATTCTGCTAGGCGACCTGTTCCACACGGAGATGACATACCAATTCCAACTTTCAGTTAGATTTCGGATTCCCTGCTAGAAGATGCGACAGCAGTGGCATGTGGAACGACAAGTGACAGTGATAGTGATTTCGAAGATGATTTTTCAGATGCTCAACGCTTCGACCAGCTTGAACTAAATGATCTAATCCGAGATCTATATCTCTCCAAGGAATCTTCAGAACTTTTGGCTTCAAGATTGAAAGAAAAAAATTACTGACTGCTGAAACAAAGGTTACATTTTATCGCAGCAGAGAGCAAGGTTTTATTCCATTCTTTTGTAAAGAAAATAACCTTGTGTTTTGTACTATTGTAGGAGGTCTTGTTAACAAAATGGGTGTAAGTTATACACCAGATGAGTGGCGACTTTTCATTGACAGCTCTAAAAGAAGTTTGAAGGGTGTTCTCTTACACAATGGTAACAAATATGGCTCAATTCCAATTGCTCATTCTACTACAATGAAGGAGGAGTATGCTACAATAAGCACAGTTCTGGAAAAATTGAAGTATTTAGAACATAACTGGATGGTTTGTGTAGATCTTAAAATGATGAACTTCTTGCTTGGTCAGCAAATGGGATTCACCAAATATCCATGCTTTATATGTTTGTGGGATAGCAGGGCAAAAGATATGCACTGGACAAAGAAACAGTGGCCGTTGAGGGATGAATTTAAAGTTGGAGAAAAAAATATTGTCAATAAGCCTCTCATTGATCGAAAAAGAGTTCTACTGCCACCATTACATATAAAGCTTGGCTTGATGAAGCAATTTGTTAAGGCACTGAACAAAGATGGTACCTGTTTTAATTACTTATGCAGAAAGTTTCCAGAATTGAGCATAGACAAACTTAAAGCTGGAATTTTTGATGGACCTCAAATTAGAAAGTTAATAAACGATCCAAATTTTATTGATTCCATGAACAAAACAGAGTCCACAGCCTGGTCATCATTTGTTTTAGTTGTGCAAAACTTTCTGGGTAACTTTAAAGCAGACAATTATTCTGAATTAGTTGGAAACATGCTGTCGAGTTTTTGTGAACTTGGATGCAACATGAGCATAAAATTGCACTACCTCCATAACCATTTACATTTATTTCCGGAGAATCTTGGCGACTTTAGTGAGGAGCAAGGTGAAAGATTTCACAAAGATAAAAAACAATGGAAGAGAGATATCAGGGACTTTGGGATGCCCACATGATGGCAGATTACTGTTGGACCCTTAAGCGTGACTGTTCGGGCATATCACATTCCAGGAAGTCCTCGAAAAGATCCTTTTTGCGTGTTGACTAAACAAGTGCTAGTGATAAAGTTTTATTACATTTTTGGTAATATATGCACAGTCATCATCATCATGTGACGTATTCTTTCCAGAACGTTGTCTCCATTACAGCTGCTCTGAACGCATCACGATTCTGGGCAAGTCGACCTGCATCAGCCAAAGACAAGTTCAGACTCTCTGTGATGTCCTGGGTCCACCGTCGTCTAGGTCGACCCCTTCCCCTTTTTCCAGGGACCATGCCTTCCATCACTGTTTTTTCCAGGCTATTATGTCTTTTTATATGACCGAAAAATTTCAGCTTCCTTATTGCGATGGTATTTAGGAGCCAATGTTCCTGTATGTTTAGTGAGTGCAGTACTTCTCTGTTGGTCTTTTTTTCTGTCCCGGGTATTCTCAACATCCTTCTGTAGCATTTCATTTCGAATGATGTAATCTTTTTTGCAACTGTTAAACAATTAAAAATTTTAATTGAAGGGTTCTGTTTATTTAACCACTCTTATGGATGGAGAATGTGGACCGCAAAAGGGTCTCAAACATCAGAATTTTCACCGACAATGTTTGTATGTTGAGGGACATATATTTGAATTGCCATAAGACATCTGGCCATACATCTCTATAAGAACCGCTGGATCGCAAAGGTATGATCTATCTATATAAAAGAGAATAGATAACAGGTAATCATACTATAATTATATTCTAACACCCGCGTTTAGGTAAGACCTATAACTCACTCCGGTATTTAGGTTATATATTTTAAAAAAACACCACGAGTCTCTAGCTAATATATCGCTTTAACACTAGAGATGAACACTAGTCACTTCAAATTTACACATGGTGAAAATAGAAATATTAATCGCCTAGCGTCTTATAATTAATTAAACATCTATTTCCTGGGGAATAACGAGAAATTAAATTACGTTACGGCTGGAGAAAATTTAGATTTAAGTTTATTTAATACGTTATTCAACTTAACGCAAAAATCCCAGTGAAATATAATGAAAAACTTTCACAAGAAAAAGCAATTAAAGGCAAACAATATTTAGTTACCGCAAATAAGGAAACTGAGTTAATCTCCACGTATTTCTATAGGAAATCCATATAAATAAGACTCCAAAAATGCGCGCTAGACCATTCAAGAAATCCTGATAGCAAACTGACAACTGAGTTTGATGAGCATGACTATATATATATATGAAATGGCGGATTTTTGTCTCCCCTATGAGGAAATTCACACCTCTCGTAGATTCTTCGTTCAATTCTTGAATGAAAGCTCTTTTTCACAGCTCTTCCGACCGCTGATACGTTCCGGCAGAGATTTCTTTCCCCGCGTAGACGGTTCTCGTTTGGGTGTTAACCAGAGGTTGTTACAGAACTCTGCTCACTCTTAGTGACTACAGAAGACGTCGATAACATGACCGTCTGTGCCGCCTCTGGCCCTCCTCCTTGAAGGAATGACAGTAAGAGATCCAGAGATTGCTAATTATAATGCCTCGTGAGAGAAGTCCGTAGGCGTGGCTAAACTAGAAAAGAAGACAGATAGCGAAAGAGGTCTGGCTTACACGTACTTCACTTACATGTTAATTAGGAAGCGAGGGAAATCCACGTGGGACCCACGTTGGCGATTTTGATTTCAACAAAATGAGGGGTCTCGGTGAGATTAAAGTGTAGCTTCAATTTTCATCTGTCACATGGGGTGCAGAGCATCCATGCCATACTAATTACCAGCTCAGCAGAAGTGAACAAGTGGTAATCTTCAGACTTCGCACAGGTCACAACAGATTGGGATACCATCTATTCAACAAGTTAAAGATAGGAACTACTGATGAGTCTAACTGTGGCACAGATATAATGACTGCTGCTGATCATCCACTTCAAAGATGTCCAACACATGAGGATTAGAGATAGCGCATATGGCCATCACCAGTACCATTCCTAGAAAAGCTATACGGAGATGTCAAGAGCCTCAGACTGACCACTGCTTTCTTTGAACATATTCAAGTTGACGTCTGAGGGTGAAGGAAGTGAAGAAGAGTATATTCACAATTCCAGTATAGCTCAGAGTACTTGGTTCCATAAAGCAATAGTTTCTGTGAAGTTCCTGTGCGTCTCTGTGTGACGGTACTGCCTCCCTTGCTTTGCAGAAGTGGTCCACCAGTGGCCAAAACTCAAGAGTATCTAATTATGGGCTTCAAAGGTATCTACCTTCGCACAAGATTACTCTTGGCAGAGATGTAGATAGAAGGGTGATGAAACTTATATTACAGAGGGAGTCTTCACAAGATATTCATAATAAGTGAGAACAATCTTGCATAGCTAGGCGGGGTTGTCGCACGGAAGGTCCTGGGTTCGAGTCCTGGGTAAGCCACTCACGTCTGTTGTTTTTCTGTTGTCTAGTTTTCTACTTCTTTATTTCTTACGAGTGCCTGAAAACATACCTTTATGTTTGTCTAATATTTATTTACTGTTTACAGGACTCGGGTTTCCCTTCTTTATGTGTTATAAATGCTTTGGCTGAGTATGTTAACTCTGTAATTCTGCCCATGCTTTTGTGAAGGATTTAAGCACTTATTACTTTCAGCTCGTTTAAGCCCCCACTCCTGATTTACTCAGTGGAATTCTATTATTTTAGTATAGCTCTGTTAGAGTGTGTGTAGTAATATGACTGAGACAAACATGCAGTAACTTTAAAAGGATTAAATGGAAGTTAAATTTGTAACATTACAAATAACAAAATTTAATAATCACTTTAGGTTTTAACAGTTGGAAAAGAATTTGAATAGTTATAAATCAAGAAAAGTTATCATCGCAGTCTTTAGGGAATGTGAGATATTACTAGAAGTTCAAGTGGCAGCATATATTTGAACTTAGCTGCCAATGACGGTTCTGCTCCTTCTTATGGGTTGGTTCTTTTCGCTCTGCTCCCGCTCGTCTCTGATCAAGGTTGTCGGGGGTTTTCCCAGAAATGTCAAGGAGAGTCTACCACGTGCGTCCTTCGTCTTAAAGCTTAGTCCATGGTTGCCTTCTTGTTCTAGAGATAATACTTTCTGCTGGTACCACTAATACCTATGGTAAAAGAATAGAACGAAACGCTCTTATGAGAATTGCGTTTTCCAATCCTTAGTTATGGGTTCCTATCTTTCCATACCACCATCCCAATTACTCAGACTTTACCCTCGATGAGAATTAAATTTAATCCCTCGGGATAAAACTTCCTTTACATTTAAATAGAATAGCTTTCCTAGTTACTTTATATTTAAATGAAAAGGTTAACAACACAGATAGAGTCTGTTTATACTGTTCAAAAAAAGAAACGCAACTTTTTTGGTGTTACTTTTATAAAAGATATTCGCTGATTGGACATCAGTCAACCTATCGACTGTGTTCACCTGGTCATTAACTTCTCGTGGTTACCTGAATTGTACTCACCTCATGATTTGTGAGGTCATGAAAGAGGTCAAGGTCAAAACAACATTTTTGACAATAACACGTGACAGGTTCATGAGAATCCCTTGAAACTTACTAAATACAAAACTCTCTGACCATATTATTGAATGCTTATAAAAGATTGACGCTCCTCGAATACATTCAGTTGAAAATTTAATGCGCAAGTATGGCTCATCTCACTACAGAACAACGACTCATCATCATTGGACGTTTACAGACTGGACAGTCACAAACTGTAGTGGCCAGACAATTTAATGTGGTTAGAAGCACCATTAGTCGCCTTTGTAGGCGATTTCAAGAAACTGGCTCAGTGGCAGACCGGCCGCGCAGTGGAAGACCCAGAGTCACAACTCCTGCCGAAGACCGCTTCATACGGCTGCGTCACCTCAGGAATCGACTTGCATCTGCGTCCTCCACAGTCCAGTCAATGTCAGCAGCTCGTCGAATTTCAGATCAAACGGTCAGGAACCGGCTGCACGACTCTGGTCTGTGGGCTAGAAGACCCTACATAGGTCCTGTTCTTACGGACCGGCATCGCCAGAACCGACTGCTGTGGGCGAACCAGCATCGTCAATGGACTGTTGGGAATGACTGGAGACGGGTTTGGTTTAGTGATGAATCATTTTTTGTGCTCCAGTGACACGATAGACGGAGAAGAGTTTACCGCAGAGTCCATGAGCGCTACGCCCAGAACTGCGTTGATGAGGCTCCTCCACATGATGGTGGAGGTGTACTGATGTGGGGGGGGGGGGGCATCAACTTCATGGGAAGAAGTGACCTGGTGCAAATTGAAGGACGCCTCAATGCCCAACGATACCTCGCTGAAATTCTTCGTCTTCACGTCCTTCCACTTCTGGCTGCACAAGGGTCGATTTTTCAGCAGGATAACGCTCGACCTCATGTGGCATAACTCACCACCCAGTTTCTTGCTGACAACAACGTCCAGACCATTCCGTGGCCAGCCATATCATCAGACATGAACCCCATAGAAGACTTATAGGATGAACTCGACAGACGACTCCATCAGCGAGACGTGGCTCCAGTCAATCTCCGACAGTTGTCTCTTGCACTGCGGGAAGAGTGGGCAGCCATCCCACAACAACAGATCCAACGGCTAATCGGATCCATGTCAAGGAGATGTGGTTCTATGATAGAGGCCAGAGGAGGTCATACACCTTACTGAAACTGAGGCCTCAGTCGCAAAGAATAAAAGTCCAAACCAAATTTAATGAACATCATTTCATTGTTAAAGTCTGAAAGTTTCTTCATGCCAAGATTGAAACATTAATTCCGTAAAATAAAATGTTGGCACAAGTTTGAAATTTGGTGTCCATTACCACTGCAATAATGTTGCGTTTCTTTTTTTTTTTTTTGAATAGTATCCATATACATCTCCATTGATTGAAAAGTGTTCATAATATAAATTGAATATGTTTTCATTTATGTTTTAAACTGATTGAAAAGTTTGAAACTTCCATTACTTTAAAATGAATATTTTCTTTTAGACATTTACACTGGTTTAAAGCTTGAAAACTTACATTACTTTTAAAGTGGCTATGTTTATAGGGACATTTACTCTGCTTTGAAAATGTAAGTATTATACTTAGAATGTACATCATTTCTTTCATCTTTCCCTCCGTGCTCCATATGGAACCTGGAACTACTTTATGTTGTTAGTTCTCTTTACGAAACTATCAATAAAGCAATCAACAGTTCGTGCAGTGGTGGTTCATGAATCATCATTTTATACGCTGAGGTTGCCAGCCTCAACGCTGACATTTGCCAGCCTCATAGTAATAATGGTCTTTTACCTATATGTTAGTAATAAAATATGAAATGTAAATGCACTACTTACGCCAATCTTGGCTACAGACTTGTTGCTCAGATGAATAAAAGAGGCGAGTCGGTCTCTTACACGCGTCAAGGGTGTCTTTAATTTGACAATAGATTCCCTCTCTGACTCCGTGTGTTTCTTCAGTTTCCTAGTCCCGGTGTTCCTTATTAAAATGTAGAGATTTCCTGTGCTTTGTAAGTCTTATTTGGTTCTCCAATAAAAGGTCCGGTTGAAAAAAGGAATTATGAATCTAGTCTTCACTCTGGCGAGGTCTGATGTTGTCTTGGCGAGCGTGAAATTCACAGCGAAATAAAACTGCGAGATGGTCAGACTATATTCCTATCTTCCCACGCATTGTTGTTATGAAACAAATCCGAAAGATCCAATCATTTCAAATCATGCCGGCCAGGTGTGATATTTTCAAAATAGCCCCACGTGAAATAAGGTGCGTGCCTGCAAAGGTCACGTATTACCATATATGGACATCTGATGCCCTGCATACACTCTCACAGGCAGATCGGTAGACATACATGACAAAATGGGTAAGCTGTAATACTTATTACTTTATTTAAAGTAATATTGGTGTATCAAGGATGACCCGGAAGCGCTTATGTCACACTTGTCTGCCCACATGTGTCACACAGACAGTAATCTCGTTAAGTGTCGTATGAGCACACAAAAACTCCGTGTTTGCCCAGCTTGTTAACAAACGAGTCGCTTATCAGCGGTTTAATCTAAACACGCCGGCCCTTATCTTATCTAGTTGCTTCTCGCAGGCTGGGATAAACATTATCTGCAAGGAGTGTCACAAATGTTTGAACATACAAACTACTTGCTCCTTACCCAATAATGAGAAGAAATTGGTACTTTTAAAAGTACACAAATAAAAATCAGTACACAATATGTCTCTGATCCTGTCGAAGTGAAACAGAGAACGTGAAGAGGTCGTCCATTTCGTCACACTCTGATTAGACAAAGAAAGAAAATGACTACTGTACCCTCAAGCATGTCGTACAAGGTGGCTAATATAAGGCTGTGCATGAGGCTGACAACCTCATTACGTAATACAAAAGTGCTATAGAAACCACGGCTGCAGAAGCATGTGAATGCTTGGCGCTGCATTCTTCCAAGGGAACCATTTGTTGTGTTGGCTTTATTCTTCATAAGGAGTGAGAATCAAAATGATGAATGTGGGAAGTTCAGCTTTTCAATTCTCTGGAAGGACGTACAAGTTAACATGCTACTACATATGTTGGATTTACAGGACCGGAAAAATCCCGTAAGCGGATTATCTACAGCCGAATTATAAATGATCCACGTAATCTTTCTGTAAATTTTAAAAAAAAAAAAATTTTGTTTTGAATCAGTCTTGTAAAAAAAAAATTAAAGATGACTCTTAACAATCATGGCTGCCATGTACTTGCACAATCCTTGTTTGTCATAGAAATAAATTACAAAAAAGATTCGAAAAACACATTTCTGACAAGAATTTGAGGGGGAGAGATGAGGGCGGAGAGATATCGGATGACTTTAGTTATAACGCTGTCCATACAATTTCCTATAATTATGAGATACAAATATTAGTTCCGTTCATTCGTCTGTAATCCCTAAATAATATTGCCAATTAAAAAAATCAGATACAACCACCATTGAATTACTCTGTTGTCGACGTAAATTAGGTAACTTTAGTCTGTAGAGTGTGTCATTCTTTCCGCACTTTGATACACATTTTTTGGGGGGGTTCTTGATGTAGGCGCAACCGTGGTGTTCTAGTGGTGTCAATCATGGATGTTTCTTCATCATTATTTCCCATTTAGCTCCGTATGGAGCATAGAGCCACAACTGTAGTTGATTCTTTTGCAGGAAGCTTGTGCCAGGGATTCGTGTGCTCTTGGAGTTCTGTGGAAAAATTATTTTTTTTAACGTGGAGAAGTTACACGCCCTCAAGGACAGCCTCATATTAGTTGCCTCTGATAAGGGTGGATTTAGGCTGACTACTGGCCACTAAAGATGATAGACCACAACTCTGGCCACTATGGACGTTACAGGTATCAGTCCGAAGTCGTTGATAATCAGCAGTCCAGTAGAGTACCACCCCTATAGACACCAGGGATATAATAGGTTGAAGTGTGAGGTGTCTTGTCTGGTCTGTTGTTGCTTGCTGTGAGTGTAGGTGATGTGTTTCACATGTTCACAAAATATGTGGTATGACATGGAAAAGTCATATAAAGGTGTGAACTGCTATTGACGTTTTTCCATCGTTTATTTACTGACGCCACAAGACAGGCAACTGTACATCCATTTCACAATAAACCATAGTCATGACAGTTCACAAAATTCAGCATAAGTTATGTTCATCAATGCATCTGGCATATACTCAAAAAATGATATGGCGCCAAGGGGATTATACTGTTGGCTCCAATATTATAAAAGTGCATCAATACTCCTCTCACTGATCAGATGTGCTAAATGAGTCTAATCATAAGTCGCACGAGGATGGTGTTCCAGGAGTATAGGTCACGCTGACCTTTACAGGCATTCCTAAGTCTAACCTCGACGTAGGTGCAATCGCTGACATAGCGACGTTCATAGAACATAGAACTGTCCTTCGGGCTAAGTATGACCCGTGTACATATTAATCTCAGGTATGAAGATACCTGGGGCGTGACTTCTAGTAGAAGAACCTCTCTTTCTGTAATTCGTAAGTGAGCAGAGATCGACCATTGTCAACATAAAGTTAGATTACAGATTTGAAACATAAATGAGGTATTACCTTGCTTCGAAATCAACACCACAAAACACACGCCTCCAGGCGTTTTGAATCATCAAGGGAAGGACCTTGTAAGCTAAACTAACTCACAATAGGACTCTTAATTCCCTATCAAAGAATCACAGAGACGCAAGAAGCGTCCTCTCTGCTTCACAACTTTCATAGACTCCCCGGAAAGCTTCTCAAGCACACCTAACGTCCGGACATGCGCAGAACGCATACACCTGAGTAAGAATCAAAACGAGACGATGTAGGGAACATTCCAGATAAAGATCTGTAATAAATCGCGCCTTATATGGACAGTAATAAAACCTCAACACTGGTTTCAATCATTCCAAGAAACAGTTGACCGATACTACCATATAAGGAGAATGACCACACATCGTTCAAAAAATGGACCGACGCGTCCCGTCACAAGAGAAGGTAACCAAGAGCTTGGAGCCAGTAGTGCCGCTGGTCCCCTTGCAGGAAGCCTGCACCAAGCCTACACACAGCGGTTGTTTCTGTATCAATTTATTTTACATGATAACTGTTACACCTCTTTTAGCGCACCGCAATGCGTACATGATTTTGAGGCATCGCGGTCAATGTTACACCTCTTTTAGCGCACCGCAATGCGTGCATGATTTTGAGGCATCGCGGTCAATGTTACACCTCTTTTAGCGCACCGCAAAGCGTGCATGATTTTTAGGCATTGCGGTCAATGTTACATCTCTTTTTGCGCACCGCAATGCGTGCATGATTTTGAGGCATCGCGGTCAATGTTACACCTCTTTTTGCGCACAGCAATGCGTGCATGATTTTTAGGCATCGCGGTCAATGTTACATCTTTTTTGCGCACCGCAATGCGTGCATGATTTTGAGGGCATCGCTGTCCGCGGAAGGAGCGCCGGTGTATTAAAATCATGCACGCATTGTGGTGCGCAAAAAAGAGATGTAACATTGACGTTGCCATTCACATGCACAACCTCACATTAGGACGACATTGCCTGACGGTGGAGTAGTCCTATTCTTAAAGGTGTTGTATGGGAGTATTATACTTTATCTACCTTTCTGTCTTTGTGGCTACCTACCTTATCAATTGAGCACATGCCTTCAGCATATTTACGGACTACTTGTCTGTTCTGTTCGTGGTCTATCCATTTATTCTTTATCCCTTTCATAACTGCCTCCAGTTCTTTTCTCTATATGTTTTTCTGTCTCTATTTCTCTAACCTTGGAGATTCTAGAACAGTGCTTCTTAACCAGGGGTGCACACACCCCCTGCGGGGTGCGAGATCTACCTTCAGGTGGGTGCGAGACATGCCTGTTATTAAAGAAGGGGAATCATCATTAACATTATATAATACACAGAACTCAAATGTATTTGTACGAATGTCACGGGTTGCCTCCCCCTGCTCTGCAGTGATGGTCCAACAATGGCCAAAACTTAGAATATCTATTGTGGGTCTTCAAAGTTATCTACCTTCGATCAAGATTTCTCCTGGCAGCGATACAGACAGAAGGATGATTATGCTTCTACCTCGAGGGAGTATTCACAAGATATCACTGACAAACAACATTTTTCTTTCTTTTATAAGAATAAGTGTTCTTAGGTCAGTTTCTTGCGCTGATTTCAAATTTGAAATCCGTTTATCTCTATCACATCGGGTTCTTAAGATATTTGTGAATAAATATATTTTTGGGAAACCGTTATTTGCTCCGTTTCATTTTTACTATATAACTTATTAAAAATTAATAAAATGCAAAATAATTCTACTTTTTATACTGCTAAAAGATGCATGACATATGTTAAGCTATTTTTCAAATAGTTACTGTATTTTGAAATAATTCTGAGCGAAATATGGTTTCTAGAAGTTGAAGAAATTCGGCTGATCTGTTCTGTTACGTGTGTGGATATTTTACCGATCGTGTTTACCAGAAAAACTTTACACCATTACTAAAGAAAGCATATGAACTTTATTTTGATTCGAAAGTTGATGATGCAAATAAATCTTGGAAGCCAAATGCAGTTTGTTCGACTTGTGCAAATACATTGGCAGGTTGGTTACGAAAATCGCCGAAGCATAAGTCGATGCCTTTTGGAGTGCCAGTAATATGGCGTGAACCGACAAATCACGCTACTAATTGTTACTTCTGCTTGACAAATATTCATGGTTTCACTTTTAAAACTAGAAAGTCTGTGGTTTATCCAAATATTGAATCGGTTTCGAAACCAGTGCCTCATCATCCAATCATGTGTCCGATCCCAGTTCCACCAGAACAATATCCGTTGGACGTGAATGAACCATCAGAAAGTGATAGTTTACCTGCTTTAGAAACTAATTCTGTCTCGGATTATATACCGGTGAATGATGGTGTTCACTTAATTAACCATTCAGAACTTTCAGATCGAATACGTGATCTCGCTACCAAAGGACAAGCGGAATTACTCGGTTCGCGACTCAAAGAATGGAATCTTTTAGCGCCCAATTCTCCGATATCTAAATTTCATCATAGACACAGAGAACTTGTTCAATACTTTGAGATGGATGATGACATTTGCTATTGCAAAGATGTAAATGGTCTAATGGTGCACCTCGGTCATGAGCATATAGTCAACGAATGGCGACTTTTCATCGGCTCTTCCAAGACTAGTCTAAAAGCCGTGTTATTGCATAACGGAAATTTATTTTCATCAATTCCAGTCGCCTACTCTGTTCATATGAAAGAAACTTATGACAATATGGCTATACTTTTGGCAAAAATAAAGTACAATGACTACCAATGGTGGATTTGTGGAGACCTAAAGGTCATTGCAATTCTCACGGGCATGCAGAATGGGTATACTAAATTTTGTTTCTTCCTATGTGAATGGGACAGCCGCAACAGACAGGAACATTATGCAAGAAAGGTGTGGCCTATCAGGGATCGTATGCAGCTCGGGCAGATGCATACAGAGTTATGGGCTGTAACATGTCCCTCAAAATCCATTTGCTTGATTCGCATGACTTTTTCCCTGACAACCTTGGCGAAGTCATCGATGAACATGGAGAACGATTCCATCAAGATATCGCCGTAATGGAGTTACGTTATCAAGGACGGTGGAGTGTGACCATGCTTGCCGATTATTGTTGGATGCTTCATCGCGATGTACCACATGCCATTCACCGACGAAAGTCGACTGCAAAGAAATTCAAGCCTACATAACTGTTATACTTCTTGTACGAATGATGTTGTAATACTGTATGCGTTGTTAAAAAACTTCAATTGCGTATTTCTAGAGATCCCGACCTGATAAAGACAAACGGTTTGCAGATTTAAAAACAGCGCATTAAAATTGACCAGAGAAACATAGAAATGTTAGAGAAAGAAAAAAAAATTTTTGTTAGCCAGTGTATTCAGAAATCAAGAACAATGCTGAATGGGTCTTAGCAATGTTAACTTTGTATCTGCCCGCCGACGTTTGTGAAGGATTTCTCTGTAATTTATCATTAGCTCGTACAAGCCCCCAACTGATTTAAGTCTGTGAAATATTAATTTAATAGCTCTGCATAGATATATATTAAAGATACTGATTAATGCTTGTGCACTTCTCTCTGTAATAACTAAATCAACTATGAATTTGTAAAACAATATGTAACAAATTTAATGGTCAATTACTCTTAAACAAATGTAAATAAATACGAGCTGGTGATTAATAAACGTAAGTGTCTTCATGGAAAATATGTCAGTATTAGGAGGTTTAATTTTGAAACGTAGATTTCTGTTCTGTTGTATTTGGCCTGCTAGAAATGTAACTTAGCTGCCAAAACGCTGAAGTGCTGATGCTGCTGTTTCCGTCAATTCGTCTCCGTGGCGAGGGCACTTTTCCAGATTAATTCAAGAGGTAACCTGTCCTGGTCAAGGCAGGTATTTTCAGAACCCAAGGAACGTAGGTTTCAAGTGTCGATCGCAAGCTTTGAACCACAGAATAGTAATACAACTGGTATCGTTGAGTAGCACCTCAAATGATCTCTTCGATCCGTACCACAGTCTTTAGATGGAATAAAAGAACTAATTCTTCTGCTAAGTCTTTGTTTTCCTAATATTAATCAAGCGCCGCTGGATCAATAACAACAACTGATATTAATCAGGCGCATTTCCCGCTGTCCTGTTCACCGATTTTTTCTCTGAATGGACAGTGGCAAGTGCAATGGCTTGTGCTGGGTGAACATGTTCAAGTATACATAAAACTTGTTACAAATGATAGTAAATATATACAAATGACGTCATCATCATCCACTCCCTGCTCCACTTTGCTTTTGGTTCCCGGTGAAAACTAGCACGAAGCATTCACCAGCGCTTTGCTGTGGGGCTTCATGAATATATCATTTTCATATGTTGAGGTCGCCAGCCTCGTTAGGACCTATATAACAATCAGCAATTTCAAACATGTCAAAGTATAAAATATATGTTACAACTCACCCCAATAACTTTTGGGAACTCTAGACTTCTTGATGCCAGCCAATAGAATTCAAAAGTACGTATTATGATAACGTTCCTCGTGTACTTTTCTGCATGACTCATACGTTTGTGAAATTCAAACAGTCACTTTCCATATAAGGAGTTGTTATTTCTTTCAATTATCGGTCATGTTCACTATTATCACCTTTTAACTCACTTCTTTAAATGTCTCTCAAGATTGAGATTATCTGTACTTATTATCACAGGTAATTTCGGGGGTCTGAGTACATAGTGTGGCCGTGTACATAGTTGTTCCTTTGGAAACAGACTATATTCTTACAAGACAGAGGAAGCACAGACCACCCCATAATTTTATATTTTATGAGAAACAGAAAATAATAAATAGTGTCACATATTTGGGGTAGAGTCGCTTCTACACGCCATTTCTAATAATTGGGTGATTTCCCCTGACCAATCGGATAGCTCAGATTTACCCCGGGGAAAGTGGAACAACGACGCCATTTGGCAGTAGAATGAAAGAGTGCAACTCAAGAGGTCGTATCTGGTCCAGCTCTACATATTTCTTAGTTTGAGAAAATCAAACTTCAACATTTCTTATAAAATGTGTATTTCAGGACATTGAGTGGTTATAATTTTCTTACTGGCGTAAGTAGTGACAATCGTTAAATATGTATTTTGAATAGAGCTCCCAACCCTAGTCGCAGCAGAACTAGGTTCGAGGATTTGAGTCAATTTGCAAAAAAATGTCTTACACCTCAAACCATGTAGAGTAGAAAATATTCTTGTGTTGGAAAGCATTTAACTCAAGGAATGCTTATGACGATAAAGAAATCAAGGACAAATCTGAGGAGATGGGTAAATGTCGTCGAACCTAAAATAAGACGTTAGGCCTAACCTAAAGGAGGAACACGGTGGAAAACGTATGGTAAAATGATGCCGTGACCACTTCTCTTTAAAAAGCAAAAACCCACCACTATAAGTCAAACAGAAAATAGCGAAGATGGACCTAAGGAGGAAATACCCACACCAAGAGTACAACAACAGCAGCAAACGCATGCACAACCATTACAGCCCACCGATTGACATGGCTAAGAAATATTTGCTGACGGGAAGTTACCCTATGCAGCATGAGCCATCACTGTGTCAGAGCTTTGCCCATCAGTTCCCCTCCCCAAGTTTCTCCAACCCACGCCGCCCCTCTGACTCTGACAAGGAAAAAAATCGTTTTCTGACGGGAGGTTATCCCAAACGTAAATCCTTGAGCTTACATCCCATTATTCATGGGGCAGATATGAAGTATTGTAATCACACCTCTATCAGGAGGAATACAGTAACAACACACGCGAATGCGGAAAGTTACTCTGTCGAAAATTTAAGAAACCTACGATACCCATGTCTACCAACACATCATACCGAGGACACAGATAGCACGCTGTATCATTTTAACAGACGTGCTAAGAATCACTGGACGAGTCTAAATAGAAGAGATTGCCGCATCGCAGTCCGAAGCCTATTCACCAATGTCAAAAGTCATAGGACCTACGAAATAAAGAATCTCCATGCATCTGACAGGGCATGCATTGTCACCACAGATGAAGGTTTTCGTGCTGTTGTAAAACCACTACATCCATGGCGAAGACCATTTCTTGAACGTCAACAGGTCAGTTCTGTGAAAGTAAACACGACGCTACATACCCCCCCCCCCCCTCATAATAGACTAACCCGAATCGTGCACAAACAAGAAGAATTTATGAATGAACCAAAGACGACCTCTGTCGCGACACAAACAGAGAATAGAGCTGCAGTTTCAGCAACACAGACAGACACTGACACACCAAGTCAAGTTTGCGACCCCGTAGCACCAGTGAAACAGTTCGCCCAACAGAAATCCTTCAATGCTATCCCGGTTACTGCACTGAGCACAGAGAGGCTGCAGGAAGAAATAAATGACATCTTGAGGAAGGGTGATTTCAGCGTTCTCACGGTCAAATTAGTGTATGAATTACTAGAGGATAAATTTGCTGTGAACTTGTCTGCCAAACAAGATGAGATACGTTGTTTAGTAATAAACACGGTTCAACAGGATGATGGCACTCTTGAACACTATAACAGCACGTTAGATCGGGATGAAAGCAAGATTACCCTACAAGAGAAGAATTCTACAGAAGTATCCATCCGACCCATTAGAAGGGCAAAATATTGTTATCGCTCCACATGTTCGGTCCCCTTTAACGACACAGATTCTGACATGGACACACAAGAACCAATAGACCAAGGTTTTCACACCAACGAAATATCCAATATCTGCCCTGTTCAAACATACGGTGAGATAGCAACCAACAAGTATGAAAGAGACTCTGGTATAGATTCGCCTGGTCCTAGTTGCACAACTGATACATCATTCGCTAGTACGTCATCCCCGGAGATTCAAGCAGCTGGCAAACGTACCTGTTTTTCTTCATCAGACGCATCATCTCCTGTCGTTAAATGCATGAAATTGCCACAAAATGAAATCAGACGAAAAATATTGAAGAAACGCTATCGTGTTCCAAAGCCCAGCCGAGAAGTGTTAGCCTCAGCTCTACTAGTCAAAAACAACAGTGTGCAAATTACTGCGCCCACTGTCAAAGACGTTAACGTACCACAGGCCCCAGTCAGAAGAAAAATCAAGGCGAAACATATACCTGCCTCAAAACTAACAGATGTTCCAGCCATACAAACCCTAACCACAGTGAAACCATCACCACAATCAAATGATGTTAAGCCATCACCGCATTCGTCAATATCCTCAGTGCCCCAACAATCAGCAAATGCAGTGTCGTCGCCTATCACACCCGTCACCACTGCTACTCAGTATGATGCTCGCCTAAGCAGTCGGGAAATTGCAATGCTCGAGGCGATGGAAAAAGTCAAAGACCTCGCAAAGCTATTCTGAAAACACGCCCCTCGAGTCTTCAATGTACATGCCATTCCATGTACGGCCAACGCATATGTGAAAAAAAAAACCTTTTTAACAATGTACTAACCTTCCTATGTACTTTATTTTCAGTTTCCGACAGTTCAAATGACTTGCTTCCAGACTAAGATGTCAAAAGCCCCACTGAGAAACTTTTTTCCAGCCTTAGAATACTGATGCATCAAGACCAGCCCACGGAGGATTTTCATTGGACATATTATAGTGTTTTGAAATAAAGATGACACAGATGACACAATGTTCCTTGTTTGCAGACACTTTACACCAGTACTTTTTCTAACCCCATACTAATATTTTCTGTGATCTCATTTATGCTAAACTCCTTTATATCTATCACCTTGATCGATCATACTGTTCCCACTATGACATCTCTTAACAGCATATAATTCATACCCAAAACCAGTATTGTATGTTATGCTATTTTTTCTCCACAGGATTATTTATTTTCAAGTGTACATTATTATTTTAGACCCAGATGTATATTAGTACTGTCAAAAAAATTTTACTGCCTATCACAAATACCCCAATGACATTTGCGCATGCTGATTTTCTGCAAATGAACAATCCCTTGAGAGCATTAGTATATGCTAACCCCAGATTGAACAAATTGCACCTATTTGTTGATGATGCCTTTGCCCATGTTAAAGAAATAGCATTTGCACATGCTGACCTAGCAAATGAAATACCCCATTACCGCATGATAACCACTAATGACACATGAGATGAAGAAGCAACAGGTTATGTATGATGAAGATGACATTTTATATTAAGGTGAAACTTTATGTTGTCACAGCTGAGATTTTGTTGTAATGTTTATGCACAAAATCCCCCACATTAACATTGGAGGAGGAATAATCTTAGTCTTTCGTGGTTACGAGATAAGACAAGGATATAATAGAATATTTGATGAATACCATGGAACAAATCAGAGCAGATGATTGTTGCACATATGAGGACCATATTTGAAGTCATTATTGAAGGATTATCAGTAGACAAGAGACACAAATGAATTATGATAATCCCATGGAACCACAGGTACTAAGGACACAAAATGGAGATTAAATAATGGAGAAAAAAAAATAATGACTGAATAATTGCTACGCCCAGAGGTAAAGGAAATAGAGATGCATCCGCATTTTGGAGAAGATATCTCTTTGATTTTTGCTTATTGCCTTTGTAATATGAACATTGTTGTATAACAAATGACTATTCCTTATCACGAATTACAGAATGTTGTAAGATAGTTGGAATAAATTGACAATTTAAAATACTCATAACATACCCAGAATTACAGGAGAGAAAATAAATAAATGATTGATGAAAGTGGACACACTGAGATTTGCTCACCCCGAGGATATTGGATAAAAAAAAAAATAATGTTATCCCAAGGACAGACATGTCACAGATATATCATGGAGATATTATGAAAAAAAAAAAAAAAAAAAAAAAAAATATCTAGATTGGAAATGCAGCAAACTTGGTCAAGGACACCATGAAATAGACCCCCGCCCCACACTTAAGATAACTGACGGATGAGATTTTTGAATTATAAGTACCATAAGTCACCCATCTGGCTGTAGTCAGCGGATGTTACAGGCACCACATAACTCTGACTAACCCTCGACCAGCGAAGGCAGAGTTGGTGTCGAAATTTTGCACATATGTAAAAAGACATGTTTTTGTTCATGTTTTGGTAAAGTCTAGACATTTATGTTAATAGTTCTATAAATGATTAGTTGATATATTGATGATAAATATTCGCAAATATAGTACATGGACAATTAATATTTCCAGTACAGAATAAGAGGAATAGGAAGGATCCACATTTTAAATATTGGAGCACCATGAGCGAGGAATTGGACTTATAAAGAAAATGGAAATGGTACACTGTATGCAAGGATAACCAGAAATAATATGGATAAATAGTAGTCAGAGTGCCAGGAACTTTGTCTTACGAGAATATTGTAGATTCCTCACGATCAATTGATTATTTTCTTCCTTTCTATGTCACATTTTTTTTTGAGTGATGACCCCAAATTTTTTTTTCATCTCATATTGTCAAACAGTTCTTACATCTCAGTTGATAGTTCCATAAATAATTGTTTGATGTGTTTTTGAAAAATGTATTGCTAGATAAGGTACATAGGGAGTTACTAAGGATGAATTCTCAAGATAACAGGAAGACTAGAATGGATACAATGATATTGGAACACCATAAATGATACATTGATGTTATAAAAAAAAAAGAAAAAAAAAAGGAGACAAATATAAACTGTATACAAGGATGCCTTGAGAGTGACAACTTGGATACATATTGTCAAGAGTATAAGCAGTTGTCTTAACAGAGAAATAAAGTAATACGGAACCCAATGTAGAAAATCCATGATGATTTGAAACTATATTTTCCTTTTCCCTTATATTTCATAATATGATAGTAACACATTCGTCTGTTGGTTGCTGAATAATGTGATGTTTGAAAATTGATGTATGGGAAGTCAAAGAAGATCTTTGAAGAATAAATATATATATAAAATAATATTTCTAGGGAAGAGTTCAAAAAAAAAAAAATACTGTATTGACAGAAAAGAAGGAATGATTAGAAATAACTGACTAATGGACAGGATCACCACCAGACGTACGGATATTGGAAACAAACATCACATATTTTGAAAAAAAAAAAAAAAAAAAAATGTAATATAGAACATTTTCTACAGCGACGGACTTAGAACGAATTTATACACTTACCATTTAGAAAATGTCTATAACAAGGAAACATTCAGATAGATAAATAAGGATAAGCCATGAGGTTTTAATGCTTTTATTGTGAAAAATGATTACTTATAAAAATGATGCTGGTCGTATTATCGTCTGATACATATGCATATTATGTTTAGAGATGTTTTCTACATGTAATAATGAGAAAGTGGCTCATTCACTAAAAAAAAAGAAGAAGAAGATGATGAGTACCCATGAAAACATTGGCTATTCTATGAAAGTGGATTGCCATTACCATAGGAATTAGAGATTTTGGACATTTCTTGGAATATTGCAGAGTACTTGGGAAATAGAATAAATAAGTACGCCAGAAAAAAAAAAAAAAAGATTTTTTTTTTTAGTACTTGCAGGCTTTTAATATGGAGCAAATAACAGTACAGAAAAGAGATAACACCCCTACCACATCCAAGAGAATGTAATCAACTATATTTTTGAATGAAATGTAATAGATTATGATAATCCAGCCAAGTTCTGCAAATAAGATAGTTTATTGTTCATTCCCCAGTGTTACCATTCGTCACATTTTTTTAGTGATGACCTTATGAGTGTTTTGCAGATTTTGTTGGGCAGTGTTGCCAATTTGTAAATTTGGTGAAAAATATTATGATGTGATGAATAAGTTACACTTTTTGAAGTTGATGTCCACTACTAGTTTTTTTTTACATAGCAGACGACCTCATATAGACATAGGACCCCAGTATAGGAATTAGATTAAATTTTTTGGAAATATTTTTGGACTTAGAAAAATTTTTGAACTTTAAATTTTTCTGAAAATTTTTTTTTGAACTTAGAAATTTTTGGGGATGGATTTTTGTTATTGATAGTACTCAAATGTCTCCCTACGGGATACATTTGCGGAGCCCCGGGATCTATATGTGGCCGTGTACATAGTTGTTCCTTTGGAAACAGACTATATTCTTACAAGACAGAGGAAGCACAGACCACTCCATAATTTTATATTTTATGAGAAACAGAAAATAATAAATAGTGTCACATATTTGGGGTAGAGTCGCTTCTACACGCCATTTCTAATAATTGGGTGATTTCCCCTGAGCAATCGGATAGCTCAGATTTACCCCGGGGAAAGTGGAACAACGACGCCATTTGGCAGTAGAATGAAAGAGCGCAACTCAAGAGGTCGTATCTGGTCCAGCTCTACATATTTCTTAGTTTGAGAAAATCAAACTTCAACATTTCTTATAAAATGTGTATTTCAGGACATTGAGTGGTTATAATTTTCTTACTGGCGTAAGTAGTGACAATCGTTAAATATGTATTTTGAATAGAGCTCCCAACCCTAGTCGCAGCAGAACTAGGTTCGAGGATTTGAGTCAATTTGCAAAAAAAATGTCTTACACCTCAAACCATGTAGAGTAGAAAATATTCTTGTGTTGGAAAGCATTTAACTCAAGGAATGCTTATGACGATAAAGAAATCAAGGACAAATCTGAGGAGATGGGTAAATGTCGTCGAACCTAAAATAAGACTGTAACTTAAAGGAAGGAACACGGTGGAATGAGAAGGTTCGCCATATTTGACAATTGAGTAGGCCTACGAGACAAAGATGCAAAAAGGGATTTTTGCATCGATGAAAGCATCTGATGAGATGATAGAACTTTAATATGCTTATTATTGTAAAAATGTTCTGAATTCCAGACTTTGTTGAAATTTTAAGTTTCATGCTGAAAGATATTAAAAGTTTTGCATGAAATCGAACGCTGTTGAAAAGGTGAATTACTACAGTTTTGAGATCTAGATAAGAAATCTATCCATTTCAATTAAATTCGCTACATCAACACCTAAGAGAAGAAAATCGAACCTGGTAACACAAATTTAAGAGAGAAATCTAAATCTCTGGTGATTAGGCCAGTTAAACATCTGCTCTCTGTAAAGTAAACTGAAAATACTGCATATACCGGCACTGCCACATGATGTAATATGGTGCCGTTCCAGTCCTAAGGAACACCTGCCCCGGCTACAATAGCTTATCAGACACTCCCGATCACTTGCCATAACGTTGGAGCGATACAAATATGTTTGCCCGTCTAGACAGACGTGGTTATGCTATTAAACCCGTATTTCAAGTGCGTCTTACCTGAAGTCAATCTGGTTATTATCACGTTTAGTGATTCAATTAATCTATCGAGGTGGTCAATTACGCCTTGACCTGACATGAATCGAAGTGTGAAAATGTACACAGTGATGCAACGGGATGCGAGGCTTCTTAAAATGCTTTATAGGGGTGCGAGGGTTCTTAAAATGCTGTAAAGGAATGCAAGACCTCTGAAAGGTTAAGAAACATTGTTCTAGAACAAGGACAACCTTGTAATGCTATCAACAGGTTTTCTCAATGTTTGTCCTATACAGTCCCAGGGTCTACTTCTCACTTATTGTTCCACTGGTATTTCTGATATTCTTGTCATCAGTTCCACATTAGAGATCTTGTCATACTTCTTCTTCTTCTTCCGTCCTTAGCCGAGGACCGACAAAGCAGTCCGTGGCCAATACGCCTAGTGACGCCTTAGGGCAACAAGAAATTAACTGTTGTTCCGTTACGCCTAGTGGCGTTTATTGGTACAACAAAATATTAATTGTTGTTTCCGTAATCTGAGTGACTGGCAAGCAGATGATCAGCCCGCTGTGCCCGAACTTGCCCTCATGTGTACTCTCCTTCTGCCGCTATAAAGCCGTCGCGTTCTCGAGACGTCAGCGCAGCCAAACTGACTCAGGACCCGGAGGTCCGCACTCCTTCTACCGCTATAAAACCTTCATACATTCGAGACGTCAGCCCAGCCAATAATGACCCAGGACCCGCAGGTCCGAGAACAAGAGCAAAATCTGGAACGGACACAGCACCTTGCACTGCCTCTACTGCACTGGGAGGACCCGGCAACCGAGATCACACACAGCCTAGAGAGGACAAAGATCGCCTGAAGGGGGGAACCGCTTGCCCCCACAGCTTTTTAACTGCAACAACTTTAATATACGCTATTGGAGCTGGAATTACCGCGGCTGCTGGCACCAGACTTGCCCTCCAATAGATCATCGTTAAAGGGTTTAAAGTGTGCTCATTCCAATTACGGGGCCTCGAAAGAGTCCCGTATTGTTATTTTTCGTCCCTACCTCCCCGTGCCGGGAGTGGGTAAGTTGCGCGCCTGCTGCCTTCCTTGGATGTGGTAGCCGTTTCTCATGCTCCCTCTCCGGAATTGTCATACTACTTCAATCTTTTTATTCGGCGAGGGTACCCATTTCAGAAAGACTGTACTTTTTGGTTGTCATTTTTGTTGTCCTCTATGTTTCACAGCCATACAACAGGACTGACTTGACATTTGAGTTGCAGATTCTTATTTTTATGTTAGAATTTATATCTAACGTTTTCTGTGTATTTAGCAATACCATCTCTCTGCCTGTTATTCTGTCTGTTTGACTGATTGCCTGTATGCCTGCCAGTCTGTCATTGTCTGTTTGTTACTAAAATTGTATGTGTTATTATTATTATCATTATTGCTCCTTCTCGACTTGATAATAAATAACATAATAATAATTACTCGGCACTGTTATTATTTCAACACGTGTTATTTTTAATAACTTTAAATCAATTTCGTCTTAGTTTCTTCTTCTTATTCTTCTTCTTCTTCTCCTCCGTTCGCACTCAGACTTCTGTTATGTTTAAATATCATAACAGAGTTTATACGATCATTTCCTGGTTTAGTGTTTATGTACGGTAAGTCATGGATTTCCGGAAGTGACGTCTTGACGTCTGCTAAAATTGGTAGCAGAAGTGAGTTTATAAATTTGGGACAAGAACGCGTCCCCAGCCATCATTCGGCTTGTGTCTTAGGACCATGTAAGAAGTGTGTCCAATTGGACTGTAATTCGGCAAGTGTCCAGTGTGACGATGTTGGACGGAATATGTCCTTATGAACTGTGCATTGTGTTAACGTCAGTGTAATTCTGAAACAGTGTGTCTGAAGTTTCGTTGCACGTAAGTTGCCAGTTCGAATTAAAAAGTGTGTGACTTAGCAAAGCACAAGACAGTATCGAGACGGGCTAGGGATAGCGTCGTTCGATGTTTGAACAGCATGTGTATTAAATATTTGTAACTGTACCAAGCAGTTTAGCCTTCTTCTATGAGTGCCAATATGCGGGCCAGGGGATATGACAGAATGGCCAATATGTTGTATTCAAGAAGTAATACAGTATCAGCATTAAGAAAACCCTGGGAAGGTACTCAGCAGGCCAATATAAAAGAATGAGTGTTCAAGCCTTGAGTCTAATGCACTCGTAATACAGGACGTCTGGTGGACTGTTCCTGAGAAATAATAATATTAAGAAAACTAACCGCATCAAGTATCATGATGAAAGTACCCGCATCAATGGGGGCCAAGCTAAAGAAAGTTGGAGCCTAGGAATCTAAAGTGAAAGAGTTTTTCAAGATGGCGGCACCTATCGTCTGCCGAAGTTTGTAAGATTGGAAAGGACTTTCCAGATCTAATAACATTACATGCTACGTTCAAGTGTCACTAATACATAAAAGTGACTTACTACTACTTATACGTCAAAGGAATTGACTATAAAATGAATTTCAAGTGTTCCTTCGTGGAATATGGACCAGAGCGATGTCCTTCAATTGTCAGCATGAAGCAATCCTAGGCCTAACCTGAGCCTAAGTTACGAAGTACTTCTTCATTCCTCGCTTGCAGAAGCTACAAGGAGGATGGTATTCTGAGGCAACAGTTAAGTTGATTTATTGCTACATACAACTTGACTGTAAAGAATATCTGTTTGCCGGAATTGATATTTCACTAAATGAGTATTTATTATGTCTGTTTGTTTGCAAGTAAGTGGGAGGCTGGTAGGACTTAATTTGCTTATTTATATACCGCGAAAGCTAGGTCTAATGAGCAAATTAAGCGTTCTATAGGGCAGTATCTGTGTGATTCAGTCTGAGGAGCCAGCATATTTTGCTGTATATGTAAAATACTGCCTCATTTGAATTTAGCAGATCCATTTTTGTCTAGCTGTATAGTCATGTTTAATCAGTGTTCATTTTTGTCAGTCCTGTCATTGTGATATTTTATTTAGTTCTGTACATTATTGTTTGTAATATTGTATACTCTAACTTTCCTATCATTCAGTTCATAGATGTCATCATTGTTGTAAAATGCGTCTTGTCTTGTCTAGTTGTACTAGAGCATTATTTTAATTCATTGTTATTAATATTTATCGCTTGGTTGAACTATTTGCATTTGCTTTAGTTGCTCTAACACTGTTTTCTTGTCCTTACTTGTCGTGGTCGATATATTTTTTTTGTTTTTTGTTTTGCTGTTCTATATCCTATGCCTAACTACAATTATATTGGTGCATTTAGAGATTGATTTGAGATTGGTGGATTGAGTATTGAATATTTTGCTGACATATTCATATATATAAAAGTTAAAATATTGTGTATATACTGAGAATCACAATAATAAGTAACCATAACTTCATTAAAGGATTTATTGAAGATTGGTAAAGAATTTAACTTGGAAGGTGAAGCCTTGCAAGCTTATGTGGATAAAGAATTAAAGAGACAAGAGGAACTCCACAAAGAAGAATTGGCTCTTGAAAGGGAAAAATTAGCCTATGCCAGATCTCAAGAGGAGAAAGCTCAAGAGGAGATGAAATTTCAACAAGCTAAAGCTCAACAGGAGATACAATCTCAACAAGCAATAAGATTGGCTGAGATTGAGCTTGAAAAATTAAAATTACAGCAACCACAGGTGAATCCTATAGTAGGTGAGAATAAAAATAAAGATCATCCTACTGCTATTAGAATTAATCTACCAAAATTCAATTCGTCCATAGACGATATTTCGTGCTTCTTAAATAGATATGAGACATATTGTGAAGAATTTAAAATTGACAGATCTACTTGGTCCAGTAGACTTATGAATTTATTGGTGGGTGAACCATTAACAGTAGTCTCTACCTTAGATGAGCAAACCAGAAAAGATTATGATGCTGTTAAACGTATTTTACTGCAGAGATACCAATTGGATGATGAGGGTTACAGACATAAATTTCCGTCTCTGCACCCAGATTCCGGTCAAAATTTCACTGAATTTATTTCAGCTGTAAAATTAAATTTTTCAAGATGGATTGAGTTATCCAAAACTGAAAAAATTTTTGAAGGATTGTCAGACTTAATTTTAAGAGACAAGGTTTTGTCACCTGTTAGTACTGATTTTCTTGCATTCCTACAGGAAAGAAAACCTGAGAATCTGACTAAATTACAAACTCTAGGACGTCAATATCAAGTGGCACATCCTAACAGAGTATTGAGCAAAAACAATGTTAAAGATTCATTACCAGCTGCATCTGCTAGGTCATTTCAAGACAGTGCACCTAGGTATAGAGAAAACAGTATGGATAGGAATCAAAGATTTAATCCATCACATAACTATAGCAAAAATAGAGGTAGATATAACTTTAATAAATATCAACCTCAAAGAAATTTTCATTCCTATGATTAAGAACCATTTTATCCTCAAAACTCATTTAAATCAAATAATTGGTAAAATAGAGGAGGATATAACTCAAAACAAAATAGAGGGCAAAGATCATTTTATAGAGGTAATGATCATAATTCAAATAATAAAAGATCTTATCAGAATAATACTACCAGGCAACCTAGAAACCCTGAACATACAAATGCTGTAGTGCATGATAATAATCATAACCATGATGATATAGTTACACATGCAAATTCATGCAGTGTAGACTTAGCAAACAGTGATAACTGCACTAATTGCAATTCTTTATTTCAGCCTCAATGAGTCCCAAGATTGTTATGCGGACATCCCCTGCCAGTCATGTCATCATTTGAAAGTACTGGTTCATTAATTTTGAATAGAGGTTTTGTGAATAATCAGTTAGTATCTTTATTGCGAGATACTGGTGCAACCATTGTTGGAGTTCGCAAAGAATTTGTGGATAAGTCGGACTACACAGGAAAACATGTGAGATGTATCATATTTGGAGGAACAGTGGAGTATTACCCCACAGCAGAGGTGTTTTTAGATACACCACATTTTACATGGAGAACACTCGTGTGTCTTTTGGAGAATCCAATTGCTGGGATCATTTTAGGAAACGTACCTAAATTACATGAATGTACAAAGGAAGATATTCAAAAATGGGAAAGACAACATTTACTGTCCTCAAATGCGGTAACTACTAGAGCTCAGGCTCGCATGGAGAAGGATCAACACATACCAGTTGTTGAGGTATTACCTGAAGATATAACTGAGGAAATTACTTCAGAGGAAGAAGAAGAAGACAAAAATAATAATGATGATGAAAATCATCATCATCAACAAGGTAATAATGATATACAGGTAATGGATGATGTCAATACTAATGATGATTCTTTATTTCAGATGGAACTCATTGACAAGGACACTTTTATACAAAGACAGAAAGATGATATGTCCTTAAAAAAATTTTTTCACATTGCTCATTTAGATGATGTAATGGTGGATGACAATGCAAAACACTGGTATACAATTAAAAATGGAATATTAGTGAGAAATTATCAAGATGCTAATTCCTTAAAGAAACAGATTATGGTACCAGCATGTTTTCGTCCATTCGTTTTACGACATGCACATGACATTGAATGTGCTGGACATTTAGGTGTTGCTAGAACAAAACAAAGAGTTTTGTCACATTTCTTTTGGCCAGGTATTACAAAAGACTAAAATTATTTTGTCGTACGTGTACCACTTGCCAAAGCCTAGCAACTAGGAAACCAAAACATGATGCTCCTATTCAAGCGGCTGATATATCTTTGCGGCCCTTCGCAAAGATGGCCATTGACATTATTGGCCCGTTAAAGGTAACTTCAGCCAGAGGTCATCAATATGTGTTGACCTGCATTGATATGTGCACACGCTGGCCAGAAGCCATACCATTAAAAAACATTACTACAGTAGATATTGCTGATGCATTGTTTTTAATTTTTAGCCGTATAGGTTTTCCCGAAATCATTTTATCTGATAGAGGAAGTCAATTAGTTTCAGATGCTATGAAACAGGTGATGGATATGTTTGGGATTGAGAGATCCCTTAGTTCAATCTATCATCCACAGTCTAACTGGAAAATAGAAGTTCTCAATAGATCTGTCAAACAAATGCTTCATAAAGTTACCATGAAATATCCTCAAAATTGGGACAGAGTCCTTCCCGCAATGTTATTAGCTTACAGAGAGATCAAAAATGAACATACAGGCTTTAGTCCATTCGAGTTAGTTTTTGGCGCCAAACCAAGAGGCCCAATGTCTATACTAAAACAGCTATTAATTAGAGCTGAGATGAATGAAGAGGTGCAAACCTCATACCAATATGTGGTCAATTTGAGAAAAAAATAATAGACGCATGCCAAATAGCTGTAAATTCATCTGAAAAGGCAAAGCTTAGGGCGAGGTTGTTTCTGAAACAACACCGCACATTACGCCAACTTTGGCCTGGTGATGAGGCATATGTACTATTACCCAAGAAAGATAATAAAATATTAGTTTCGTGGAGAGGACCTTACAGGATTGTGGAGAAACTGTCTGATGTTGATTATATTGTATCAGTAGATGGAAAAGAAAAAACTTTTCATATCAATATGTTACAGCAGTTTCATACACGTCCACCACATCTTAGACCAGTCTTTGAAGCTCTTGATGAATCTGTCACTCGTCACTCTTCTTTGGCGGTCATACAAGAAGAAAATTCTGATTTGACTGATAGAAATGAGTCACTCTTGGTGCTACCTACTGTTCACCTTTTGGCTACTGAAAGTTGGAAGGATGTTACTATATCTCCAACTCTTTCTTCTTTTCAAAAAGAACAAGTTACTCATTTACTAAGTTCTTTTGCTGATGTCCTTACTGATGTTCCAGGACACACAGATATCATCGAACATGATATCATTCTGACTGATTTTCAACCTATTAAGTTGAAACCCTATCCTATACCTATACACTTACAGTCTCAAGTTAAGGAGGAACTAGAACAGATGGTGAAATTAAATGTCATTTCTCCATCTCATTCCCCTTATAGTTTTCCGATGGTCTTGATCCGGAAAAAAGACAAGTCTATACGTATATACATAGATTTTAGACGCTTAAATTCTGTGACTATAAATGACGCTGAACCACTTCCAGTGTTAGAATCTTTGTTAGACAGACTAGCTTCTGCTACATTTTTCTCGAAATTTGATCTGTCGAAAGGCTACTGGCAAGTGCCACTAACGGAGAAATCCAAGCCTTATACTGCTTTTCCTACGCCCTTAGGTCTATTTGAATTCAATTACATGTCCTTCGGGTTAGTTAACGAGCCAGCGACCTTCGTTCGCATGATGCGAAGACTCTTCTCAGATAGAGAAGATCTTATAACTTATATGGACGACATTTGCCTGTTTCATCGATCTTGGGATGAACATCTAGAAGGTATTCTGCCATTACTAAACACTTTACGACAGCATAACTTAACAGCACGTCCTTCTAATACTAAAGTTGGATGTCAGGAGATTTCATTTTTGGGATATAAAGTAGGAAAGGGTTTCCTAAAAACAGAGGATACTACCATATCTAGAATTCTAAACCTTGATGTCCCGAAAACAAAAAAGCAGGTTAGAAGTATTCTTGGCCTCCTAAATTTCTATCGTAAATTTATCCCTAATTTTTCTGAGATTACGTCGGTATTTACGTCTCTAGTGAAAAAAGATTCCCCGAATAGATTTGTTTGCAGCCAAGAATGTTGTGTTGCTCTAAATTACCTTAAAAATTTATTCTCAAAAATGCCTATATTGAGATTGCCTGATCCTGCTAAACATTTTACCCTCAGAGTCGATGCCTCCAAATCTTCGATTGGTGGTTCGTTGTTGCAAGAATGGAATGGCTGCCTGCATCAAACACTCTACGTTAGCAGGAAACTTACGCCTACTGAGCAGCGTTATCCGATCATGGAAAGGGAATTGCTCGCAGTTGTCTTCTGCTTCACTAAATTACAGAGGTATTTGCTGGGAGCGAGTTTCACACTGGAGACTGACCAGAGAGCTTTATCGTACCTTAAAACAGCACGGTTCAAAAATGAAAGAGCTGCGCGTGCTTCATTGGCTCTCCAGCCATACCAATATATTATAAAACCTATCAAGGGAAGCTTGAATGTCATGGCGGATGTACTGTCTCGCTGCGTGAAACATCCACTGGCTCCAGTTGACGCCTCAAATTCTCATTCCACGCATATGTAATTGTCAAACATACGTGATACCTTTCACAAGTCATGAACTAAGCTGCAACTGGAACTTTATATGACATGGTTCGTTTGCCTACTGTTGACAAGTGTATCACAAGACCCAAATAGTACTACCACAAGGCATCTTCATGTATAGAAACAGGTTGCCAGAATACAACTACTATGCCAAGCAACATGATGATGATGTTTGCCTTTGCAACCGAGTTCAATATATATATCAAATTGTCAAACATATTGTTGCTAATGCAGTTTATCAAGAACAATACGTCCATACTGCATGCACTTGATATAATAACTTTTCATAAGATGTGATATCAATTCGACTTGTTCAAGACAGATTTTGTGAAATATTCAATAATTTTCCCAGTAAAACCATTGCTACTAACATAAAAAGGGAAATAACTCAAAATGGATGGTTCTGTCGATTCAAAGGGGACACAACAAAGAAAAATTGCGTCTCAACTTCGACTTGGAAAAAAAAATAAACATTGGAAATTACAGAATTAAATCATTGACTTTCAGTATATTCCTATTGTATGCAAGACAAGCATCTACATTCGAAGTACATCAAAACTATGGATTTCAATGAACTGTCCGTGCCTTTGTATGAAAATAACTTTGCATCTACAAGAATAACTTTATGAATATGTGAAAACAAAATTCTTCAAGTAACTTTGTCAAACTACGTGGAGGAAAATGACTTTGTTTTCAGCACAGATGAAAAATTTTTCAATGACAGTAAAGAATAAATGACATTAATTACTTACAATGTGATTAATTATCTTAAACCACAACAGTGTCTCATGCTTGGTGTAACATTACTTTATTGTGTTCAGATATTAGTTAATATATCTTCACAATACAATTCATTAACATGGTCAGTCATCACAGGATATTACATACATACAAATAGTAATAACTATTTTGACATATTGTCGCAGTCACTCATTTTTATGTGATTTGTCTGCCTCATATGATCTATTGTGTCTTTGATTGCTAATTATGCATTTCATTGATAGATAAGTTGACTTACCTGACTGACATGACATAGGGTGTTTGTTGACATGGTGTGCTGTGTGAGTGCCTTGACTGACGAATATTGATTTTTTTCCATACTGCCTTATGATTAATACAGTGACCTCACATTTGTGTTAAAAGAGATGTCTTCTATAGAGACAATGGGTTTGGTAATTTCATTACAAAATTCCACACCTTGGGTGTCTAATTGTCAATTGTGGAGCATGCATCTAGGTGCTATATGCATAACGACAGTTGGAGGAATGGATATTGTTATCTGGTTACTCCAGTGATATTATAGATGTTGCTATGAAAATAATGAAAAGTTCCTTTTCATTATTTTAGAGCAGGGGGGAGTAAATGTTATGTTTAAATATCATAACTGTGTTTATACGATCACTTCCTGGTTTAGTGTTTATGTACGGTAGTCATGGATTTCCGGAAGTGACGTCTTGACGTCTGCTAAAATTGGTAGCAGAAGTGAGTTTATAAATTTTGGACAAGAACGCGTCCCCAGCCATCATTCAGCTTGTGTCTTAGGACCATGTAAGAAGTGTGTCCAATTGGACTGTAATTCGGCATGTGTCCAGTGTGACGATGTTGGACGGAATATGTCCTTATGAACTGTGCATTGTGTTAACGTCAGTGTAATTCTCATATATTCTGAAACAGTGTGTCTGAAGTTTCGTTGCACGTAAGTTGCCAGTTCGAATTAAAAAGTGTGTGACTTAGCAAAGCACAAGACAGTATCGAGACGGGCTAGGGATAGTGTAGTTTGATGTTTGAACAGCATGTGTATTAAATATTTGTAACTGTACCAAGCAGTTTAGCCTTCTTCTATGAGTGCCAATATGCGGGCCAGGGGATATGACAGAATGACCAATATGTTGTATTCAAGAAGTAATACAGTATCAGCATTAAGAAAACCCTGGGAAGGTACTCAGCAGGCCAATATAAAAGAATGAGTGTTCAAGCCTTGAGTCTAATGCACTCGTAATACAAGACGTCTGGTGGACTGTTCCTGAGAAATAATAATATTAAGAAAACTAACCGCATCAAGTATCATGATGAAAGTACTCGCATCAACTTCTACATTAATGATTCTAATAAAGGCAGTAGTCAGCTCAACGTTCCTGACGTCTCCAAACAGTTTTTCGTGGAGTGAAGTGGGTTGTTACCATATGCCACTCTGGTCACTGCTGTAAGTTAGGCTGGACTGGAGCAGATGTTCGACTGTCATGGGGCTGGTGCCATAAGATCAGACATCTGTTGTACCAATCCTGTACTTGTGATGTAGATGGTACCTCAACTTATTGTGACCAGTACGTAAGCGGAAAATGATGACCTGGTCTCGCCTAGATAGCTGGTGATAGGCATTATCTTTTATGTAAGGTAAGGTAAAGGATCCCGTTACACGCCATCGAGGCATATTGGAAATATGGTGTTAGGCCCATATTTTCTTAACCATCGGCACACTAGGGGTGATGTGGTCAACATCAGGCCGGCCGCCTTAACCTTCCCAGAGTTGTTCTGGTACCCAATTCATGAGGTTGGGTCGACCCCAGAGCCGTTTACTGTCTAAAAAATCCCACCTAAACTGGGGAACGAACCGTGGACCACCGAGCTAGGAAACCAGTGCACTAACCATTGCGCTACCACTGACCTGGGTGTTCTCTGTCCCATTTTGACTTGAACATGGCTTTTATAGTTGTCTATATATCGTTTTATTGCCTCAGTTTAAGTTGAGCGAAACAATCTTTTCCTACACACCGTATGTCCATATCCAATCTCGCCGTAGTTTAAGGTGAGCGACACAATATTTTCCTACACGCCGTATGTCCAAATACATTCTCGCCTTTAGTTTAAGTTGTGCGAAACTATCTTTTCCTACACACCGAATGTCCATATCCATTCTCGACCTTAGTTTAAGTTAAGCGAAACAATCTTTTCCTACAAACAGTATGTCCTGTGACCGTTGGCATATACTCATAGTAGAGATGTGGCTGGTCCTAGGCACCAGTCTAATCGCACTAATGTTTGTTTAGATCGTAGTAGTGGAATATCGTATCACTGCCCTTCAGCTGACTGTGACGTATAATGGAAATATAGCCTACAGTATCCGACAGTCTTTCGTGACCTCGTGGCGTTCTATGATTAGCTAGGAAAGCCATGCATTGACAGTCTGCGTTTACTCATTTTTTAATCCACGCCTGTTTTCCTTGAGACGTAAACAAACGAAGTTGTTTACCAACTTCCACGACCTGCCAGTCATAATAGGGAGCGAACCACGTTTGTTTACCTGAGCTTCTCCCGCGAGCTGATCTGCCAATCATCGGATATCAGACAGACAGCGCGTGAATAACACCGAACTCTTTTGAAGTGAGACGGTCGTGCAGAAATATTTTCCCGAGGATCATTTGATGTTCATACATACAGGGGAAGTTTACGCTTTGATCTCCAGAAGCGGGCTAGATCTAGGAAGAACCCCGTTACACGATTCCAAGTCTCTGTTGTCGAGTAGCAACACCGACAGAGCGACCGTGGAAACCTTTTATCTTGGGAAAGAGAGATTTCTGATTTCTCTGCTATGCAAAAGAGTGTGTAAATTAACATCCTCTAGAGTCATAATAACATGATGATAGATAAACTGGGGCTTCCAAAACCAGATATCAGTTGTCGCTCAGAAATTTTCGGATAGTCTAAACACGCAGTCTAGAACCATTGTGGAAGGTGTGTTAATAGCCTTCGTGGGGATTTTATTCTGATTTCCTGGTAATATAAATTTGTGCTTAAGCGTGTTGAAGTGTTAAAGTTTACCATTTTAATTCACTTAAAGTCTAGCTGTTAAAGACCAGTGGAAAATAACGCGTAGCTATTTGTTTATCAGTTGTTCAGTTTAATGATAATTTACCACCCGCTCTATCACACAAGAAGAGACGTTTTAGTTGACTAATTAATGCACTAGGCGCGACTGATAAGTGATAGAATAGAATTCACGTTACATTTCATTTTGTGTAATTTTAGTAAGTGACTGTTATCTAATACCATACGACGACCCACAGGAACCGACAATCTAAAAGCTATTAATGATAGGCGATATTTGTTAAGTGCGCGTATGGATAATTAAATAATAATTAATTTGTGCGCTGATCGTGACCGGGGCAGGAGGGGAAAGGCTGCATACATCAACCAAACCTGCACCCGCTAAGCGACGCGCGATAGGATAGGCTAAAGAGTGTGCCTTTTAACTTTAATCAGGACTGACGGAGAGGATAAGAGATCGTCTTGTCTCCTTCCGTGTACATATATGTAGCTATCTTTATTAGTAGCATTTTTTCATAAATGTTTCTCTATTCTTAAGCATGACCTGATAAAGGGCGACCAGCGGTATATTTTGGTCCTTTTCTTCATTTACTGATTGGTGAATGTTCTCTTCTTCTTGGCTTACACATCCCCAAGTTCATTTGTAAACAGGATTTTGCCAAAGAGACACATAAAGATTTTAAATAGTAAAGTTAACTGAACTTACAAATACCCAGATATTCATTCAATTTTATCAGCCCACTGTGGCGTAACACAAATAACATTACCATCTTCTTCTTCTTCTTCCTCGTTCGCCTTCAGACTTCCACATTTATGACTCTAATAAAGGCAGTAGTCAACTCAAGGTTACCGACATCTCCAAACAGTTTTTCGTTGACAGAAGTGGGTTGTTGCCATATGCTACTCAGTTCATTACTGTAGGCTGGGCAATACTGCAGGAGTGTTCGACCGTCATCGGGCTGGTACCGCAGGTGCAGAGATCTGTTGCACAAATCTTGAATTTGTGGTATAGATGGTATCTCAATCTGTTGTGTCCAGTGCGTAGCCGAAAAATGATGACCTGTTCTTTCCTGGATAGTTGATGATATGCATCATTTTTCAAATGGCCTGGGTGCTCTCTTTCCCATTTGGACTTGAATGTAGCCTTTATAATAGTATTTGCCGTTGCGTAAGATGTCTCTATATCATTTTGTTGTAAGGCACCTCCTTCCTTAGCAAGTTTGTCTGCCTCCTCATTTCCTGGTATGTTGCAATGGGCTGGTATCCACTGGATAGTGCACTTGTTGAAGCATTTGGCCAGTCTTTCAAGGGAGATTATCAGATCTTTCAATCCTTTAGTTTGGTGGCTCTTCAGCGCTGATATTACTGAGAGGGCATCTGTAAAGATTACTATCTGTTTTTCTGCCTGTGCTTTGCATTCAATAAGAGTTTCAGCTGCCTGTTTCAGGGCTTCTACTTCAGCACTGAAGTTATTGCAGTATTTGCCAGTGGCAATTGCCATAGAGTGGATTCTATTTTTTAATTTTATGAGGATGCCGGCACCCCCATTTTCAACTGCATTTTTTGCTGAACCATCAGTATATGCATGTGTCCAAAGCTTTGCTGGGAATTTTTGGTCAATATACTTGGTTGCTATACACTTTCTTTGTGTTTCTGTCTGTGTTCCCTTACTTTCAATGCCTGGAATATCAGATTTTAACTCAGGAAAGCATCTTATTTTCCACAGTGGGATAGTTGAGCTTGTTGGGATTTTCTTTGCAACTGAGCTTGCTAGCATGGTATTTTTGCTTATTTTTTCTTTTGCTTTGGCTACAAAGTTAGTTCGCTTGAGCCTGCCTCTTCCTAGCCTATTCATTCTTTGGAACATGGGGTGTCCTTCGAGTCTCACATTACCATCTGACTTTTGACAGTCGTATCAGCGGATTTATCCAGCAAGTTACGCTGTTTCAAAATCGGCACTCAACCCAGAGCCAGCCGATAGGATTTACCATCACCATCATAAATAACAGTTTTCTTAGCAACCAAATGTTTCCCTATACTGGAAGTATTTGCTACTGTTTACTGTGAACACAAGATCTCTGTTTTTTTTTTCTACATTAACTATTCGAGGTGACATTTGTCTATTCAGGAATCAACCACCAAATTAGGCGTCCCCCTTATAAAATTTAGTTATTTGAGGAGGGACTGGGGCCAATTTGGAAGATAAAGACACTGGAAATTATATATATATATATATATATATATATATATATATATATATATATATATATATATATATATATATATATATATATATATATATATATATATTCAGGAATTGTATGTCCAAGACATTTTTTTTCACCAAGAGTAGGTAAGAAGAGCGTGTGAGTGGCCACGTATGTCAGAGAGAGAGTGAATTTTCTTTGTTACATGAAAATTGTATTATCTGGAATCTGCTTAAATATTGGTTACTTTACTGGATAGCTTTAGTAGGAACTTTGTTCTTTTCTTCACTGTCTATGCTATAACATAGTGCTAACCTTTGTCCTTTGGGGGTTATTAACTTGTTGGGTTTTTTTTTTTTCTCAATAAGCGGAGGGCACATGTATTATGTTAATTTTCTATGTATGTAATTCTGATTTTATTTGATCTTTCTTTAGATATTCGATGTTGTCAAGTTTAATGATAATAAACTACAAAGAAACAACTTTGTGTGTTGGTCAGACTCATACCCAATTAACCATAGTTTTTTTCACGTCTGTGTGTCTTGTTGTCACATAATTGTGTGTGGGTGTAGTTAAACTTATATTTCTAGGTATAGGGAGGGGCAAGATTGTCTTGTACTAAAATATAGTCGTATAGATCGGCTGGATTAGAGAAACTTCTCATTCCAGAGACAGATCTTCTTCTTAAACTTTTCACTCGTGAAATCTATTTATCACACCTTTATTTCTCACGTACTTATCACCACCCACTCTACTCAGGCGGGACCATAAATATCTTTCAAACCTATCTAAATTTACGACACTGGCAGGTTATGTTGATGGAGATGGCATGACTGCCTAAGCTCACAACAAAATAAGACAACAAATCACAAACACTGATGGATGATGACTCAAGTCGGCGAGTGACTTCACGCTGACAGCAATGACTAAGAAAAATTCAAACGTTTAATTACAGCTTTAAGATCATATGTGAGAATGTGACTCATCTCCCTCCTTTCATTCTCTGTCTAAGTCGCTGTCTATCTGCATCTAAGTGATGTCTCTAACTTGCCTAAGTTGGTCATAGCAGAAGAACCATTGTTGTCGATAACCGTTATTCAGTCCTTGCCTACTCTTCCTATCTATACTTTTGCTGCTCTGTCTTGTTCTAACTTTGTTCGTAGGTACTATTATGGCGTATCTTGGAGAGACTGGTCTAAACCGCCAGGGGTTGAGATTTCCGCCTATGTCTATGTTCCCTCTGACACGTTGTTAACTGTCTATAAGCTGCACTTTGGACTATACAGGTTAACGTTGTTGCTATATTCACATACTTGTTAGACACGTAGTCTTGAAACCAGATAACGAAATCTTGAACTGGCAACATTGTATGTCTTGATTTTATATATACAAACGTGTCTAACATCTAAAATGGTGGTGTAAGAGCGATTTGCTGGTTCGGCAAACAGTTTGGTATGATACTGTGACCACAGAACCAACCACCTTCAGTGGCTTGTTCGCCAGAATGAACCATCAAATAGCGCTCGCCATTACACAACTTTAATACTTGCAAAACTTACGCTAAGCGCGTTCAAAATTTGACTGACTATATTATTTTCACCGATTTACTATTAGAATTTTCTTCGAAGCTTCTCGATTAATTAACATCGCTCACTCACTACAACAAAAGGTCTCGTGCAACTTCTTACGTTCCCCCTATACGAAACTCACTAAAATCCCAAAGGGACGTAATAATAATTTCTCTCCCTTTGCTAACTAAGTCAAAAACCCTGTCTCCCACTATTCGTAGTACTTTTAATTCAATCATTCATTCATAACCTTCCACTCCCAAAGGAGCATAGGCCTTCAACAAACACATGCCAGGTCCTCCTGTCACGTGCCATCATCTCAAGTTCTTTCCACATTCTCATCATTTTCACCTGTTTCCAGCTCTCTTCTCCATGTGCTTCTTGGTCTACATCTGCCTCTCTTGCCCTGGGGGTTCCAGAACAAGGACTGCCTTGTAATGCTATCAACAGGTTTCCTCAGTGTGTGTCCTATCCATTGCTATCGACTTCTTCTCATCTCTTGTTCCACTGGCACTTGTCTGATTCTTATCATTGTAGCGAGAGGAAAGATATAATGATGATGATAATATCCTGGACAAATAGATGTATCAGACGACACCAGGATAGTGCCAGATAAGAGACTGGTCCTAAAAGAAATACCCCATTCTCTGAAAAGAGTAATGGTGTATCGACATCAAATGTATAGTCAAGCTGTATAGGTTCCTAGATGTGATGGTAATGTACTACTTTAGGTTCCTATGGTGCCCCTCTCCAGACTAACTTAACTGACTCTGCTAGGGGTAATTAACTAACCAACAAGAATTAAGAACCAAACTTAAATAATTCAATAAAGACTGTTGGTACAATTTATAATTCATTTATGTACAGGATCTTTCTTTGTTCTGTTGGATAATTTTCAAATAAAATCAAATTGATTCAATATATATTTATGGTTTCACTGTTAAGTATTTATATTACATTTAAAGTTAATTAAAGTTCATCTTCATCTGTTTTCTTGATCTTTGATGAAAACTGTCTTTCTTCTGTGCTAAACTTGAACAAATGTTAATAGTATTATCTCACAGGTTATACTGGCATTTGCTATGTTCTTTAACACCGCATACTTCTTTCATCATTTCAATGTTCACTTGTAGAGAATAACTCGTAGGTTTTTATGTTCCATAGTCTTTAGATTCTTATAATCTTAAGGTTTTAATTTCTCTTGTGTGGTATGGTTTTTTTTGTAAAGTCAAGTAGCCCCAAACAAGGCTACTTATCTTCGAATGTTCTTCTAGGCCTGGCCCAGCAATGGAACTGGATAGAATCCCACAACTGCGGTTCTTCCAATCTTAAAGGTGACACTGTTGAAGACCCTCTGACATTTCACAAGGGCTCAGAACAACAAAAGCTTCCTCCAGCTGACTTAGGCACGTAGAATTTAGTAAACTCTTCCAGGCAAGATATAACCCTCAAATACATGCAGACCTGCTTTTAATGGTTCTACAGACTGTGTTACCCTGCAGATGGCAAGGGAGTCTGGTAGTAGACGATTTCGCTCGTGTCTGAAGTTTCGAATTGGGTGGTATATTCCGTTCATACCTGCACATTGCCTTTCGAAAAATTGTCAACATCTACACTTTCTCGTCTTCCTACTAAAAGGCCTTACAAAATATTAGCATTTCATGTACCGAGCTGCGGTTTTGATTGGTTATTTGACTACTCGGAATTTCTGTACGGTGTTATGTTTTGAATGAAAGTAGATAAATATTAGACAAACATAAAGGTATGTTTTCAGGCACTCATTAGAAATAAAGAAGTAGAACACTAGACAACAGAAAAACAACAGACGTGAGTGGCTTACCCAGGACTCGAACCCAGGACCTTCCGTGCGACAACCCCGCCTAGCTATGCAACGAATCACATTATCCTCCGAGATAGGATTCAGATTCATCACAAGCATCAGTTCCACATTGGTAACCTTGTCACACCATTTTAATCCTTCTATTCTATGCAAGCACCCATTTATGAAAGTCTGTAGCTTTTTGGTTGTTGTCTTTGTTGTTCTCCATGTCTCAGAGCCATACAATAGGACTGACTTCACATTTGAGTTGAAGATTCTTATTTTCGTGTTGGATCCGATTTCTCTTGATCTCCATATATTTCCCAATGAAATGAAAGCTCCTCTTGCATAGCTAGGTGGGGTTGTCGCACGGAAGGTCCTGGGTTCGAGTCCTGGGTAAGCCACTCACGTCTGTTGTTTTTCTGTAGTCTAGTGTTCTACTTCTTTATTTCTTACGAGGGCCTGAAAACATACCTTTATGTTTGTCTAATATTTATTTTCTTTTCAACAACAGTGTTATATAAAAGTCATTTCCTATTGTTAACTTGTTATTTCTTCATTCCTTTTTAATTAATTTTAGACGAATTTTTTCCCCACTAGTCACCTAAAGATGTAGTCACATAATGTTTGGGTCGATCTGTTGTCCGCTCCGGCCGTATTCAGTTACATTTGCTGTGCGTACTGATTACGTGAAATTTCCGTAGTCAGCACATTTCTCTGCTATCAAGCAGATATTAGCTATTTTCTAATCAATTTTACACTCCCTTCGGTGATAATTCGTCATGTTGCTTTAAGTTTCTCGGCTTTGCTAAGATAAGGCACAAGTAAAAAACCCAGATGGGTCGGTCAGTTTTCGTATAGTTACCGAGCGTTGTGTTTACCTAAGGCGTGCCGCGCGATAAATCATCCGTTTGCGGACAGATTATAGACACGCACTTGACTGTCGGAATGTTGTAATAAGCTTCCGGCAGAATTATTACGAAGATATTACTTGAGATAAAAGTAAGAAGTTATTTGTAATCACTGACGAGAATAGTACGGAAATCTCACTTCCATATTTGGAAGACAATGACCTTTGCATTTGTGGTAAAGTGGGATGTTATAAATATTTATAGGGGACTTAGTGTACTGACTGAGATCAGCTGTGAAGGTATCTATATCTAATAAGAGTAGTGTATTATAGATAACCTTACTTGCTGCCACATATGTATACCTCAGTCAGAATTATTCTGGAATAGTGTGATGACTACGTTGTATGTCTAGGGTATGTGTATGATGAAGTGTAAGTCATAACAACAACAGACAGATAAACAATTTAATTTATTCCACCACACTTGACAACACTGTGACACTCACATACATATAACACTCTATGAGAATATCTTAAAGGATTCACTGATAACTTTTCAAATAACAATATGTATTCAGTGCTGTCATGAATGTATATGTGTCCTGATTTAAATACACAGGGAACCAGGAATCACAATCAATTTTAATTACAAGTTATATGTACAGAATTTATTAATATGAATCGTGTAGTGACATATATTATTAATCGTATCCTATGTGTGTCAGTTGTGTAGTGGTAATATGAGGTAATACTGGTTTTGTTTTGTTCAAGCTCTGTTGGTATTTGTCATCATGACTTCAATAGTTTGTTTCTATTGGAACTAGTATTGGAGATGTTCTCAGTTCCTGGTATTAAAACAATTAAATTCCCCTTATAATGTTATTTTTACAATGTCATTTTAAGATGGGGGTACATAATGTTGAGCTCCATGGCCACACTCTCTTATCTTTCGTGATGACTGCAGTAAAAGCCTCCTCTGCTCGAGTACTTTAATGAGTTCTGGAGCCACCCCACTGGTTGCTATATGGACCAAGGAGTATGCTGTCCACCTCTGGCTTCAGCAAAACTCTGACCAGGTGCTGCTCAATAACTTTAAGACCACGGTCCCTGAAACAAGAAGGATGTACCTTCTACGTCATAACTAATTTATACTCTCTTTCTACACTGAGCACAATACATCACAAACATTGAGTTCAGAGCGTTAGGCCAACTGTCAGCTTCATCTGAAATACTTTATACCAGTATTTCCCTCCCTAATGGTTACTACGCCTCTGCAATTCCAGCATTATTTCTTTCTAGTCAATCATCTAGGTGTCAGTGTACTGTTTGGCCATTCCATGCAGTTTTACTTTCCTCCGACACCTTCTGTTCAGGCTGGAGCATTATAGGCTTTACATCATGTTTGCTACTGAACTTCACATATATACAGACATAAATTATCAATTTACATTCAATTTTCATTAAAAGATATTGAATATTTCAAGCTTACCACAATTCATAGAATAATAAACAGTTTCGTTGACTGGCAATGAATATAGCACAACTCCGATCTGCCGATGTCCCAGGCTTTATTTTATAAAAAATATACACTGGTGCTCAACGCACTGCTTCTTAGTAGGTTTATTACAAGATGTGGCAATGAACAGACGCTCTGAATCGAGTATATTCGCAGCTCTACCCAATGAAACCATGTCTACACATCTTTTCAAAAAAGTACTCCTTTTTCACGTTTCCCCTGACAACACAAGATAGTATTTATAGCCCGACCAATCGTGTTTAGTCTTATATTTGTTGCGCTCCAATCAAATAGGAGTTTACATAAAGACTCATTTCCCGTACAATGGTGGCCTAAAATTCTGCCACTGAGCGATTCTGATTTTGGTGCTGTCTGACACCCTCACTATTTTATTTTGGCTATAATTTGGTAATTCCTAGACTATTTGCGTAACGTTTTACATATTATTTGTCAGCAAGTCCTAAGGAACCCAAATATACAAATTTAATGGAGCTAAGTGGCTGCGTTCAAAATATGCAATTTCTTCTACCTCCTGTTTCGAAGATGTGCTGTCTGGGTACTGTAATGTTTTCAAACGTAAACCAGTATAATGACATATTTCCAATAAGCGTTTTTCAGGATTTTAAAACCTAACTCTGGTATGGGTAGTGTATTTTATCACTGTCGATTTGAAATAAAGTTAGTGCATGTGGCCTTACACGCGTGATGGCAGCAATTGTGTATCGCGCGATGCGTGTTTAGTATTGCATGCTTCCTGCCTTCATTCGCCCCTCTCTCTCTCCTGCTTTATCTGTCTTTTAGTTACGCCGTGTATAAAATGGAATGAATGAAATATTAAATTTAGGTCATTGATCAGTTTGCGTATCTCAAGGTTGTTCCAAGAAATACAGTACACGTTTCATTGAAGAAAGCGGGTAATAATACAGTAGGCTTTTACTATCAACGTGAAAGCGTTACAATTTGCAGACGAATAAGAACACAAGGGGATTTTGCGTACAGTCATTGTGACAGCACTGTTTCTTTTACCATTTCTCTTTTCTTTTATTAAATTTATTTGTTAGGCTTTACATTTACCTTTTAATTTATATATGTGGATTAGAATATTCCACGACAGCATTAACGCACAGTAATTTCCTAGTGGAAATATTTTGAATTACCCCACCAAAACACACAGCTTTTGAAACGATTGAAGGGCATTCGAAACATAGGAAGAACAAAATTCCTGATTGGACCCTACCTAAATCGTAACAAAGTACTGCGGGGGGAGCGAAGTGTAATATAACCTGACACTTTAGTCAGTTTAGAACACTGTGAAAATTCACCTCGCGCCAAGAAGACAACCAGAACTTGTCAGAGTTAAGAATAGCAGCAGATTTCATTTACCAGACCGGACCTTGTTTGAGTATCTTGAGGACTTAGAGGCTATGACAACTCTACCATTTTAACATTGAAAACCGGAATCTGAGGAAACTGTAACACAAAGTCAAAGTGGGAACTTATTGCTAAAATAACAACACCCCAGACCACGTGTAAAAGGCATCGTCAAGCTGTCTTACACTATTTCTCTGAGCCAGCAGTCTGAGAGCCTAAAGATTAGCGTAAGTTGTACATTTTAAATTCTATATTTTGCATTATTAACATGTGAACTAATATGTATATATTGACATGTGAATATTAATATGTGAAAATTGCTAGTGAATGTCCAAGTCATTTCAGGCTGGCAACTTCAGCATATAGAATGATGATTTCATGAACCACCACTGCAAGGGCTGGTGATTGCTTTATTGCGAGTTTCTTACAGAGAACCAAAAGCAGAGGTAGTCCCAAGTTCCATATGGAGCAGGAAATGAATGGTAAATAAGTGATGTACATACTTATTATATTATTAACATTTTCAAGCATAGATGTGTAGATGTAAATGAAAACATATTCAATCTATGTTATTAACCTTTTCAACCAATGTAAATTTAAACATAGATCTTTTCAATTTAAATGTAACGAAAGTTTTCGCTCAACGGAATTAAGATTAATTCTCATCGAGGGTAAAGTTCGGAGATAGATGGGATGTTGGAATAGGAAGAGGGGGACACATAAGTATGTCGGAAAACACAATACTCAAGAGGGTATTTGTTCCTTCTTTTGTGACACTAGTCGGTGGTACCAGTTGAAGGTACTATCTCTGGAACAAGTGAGGGTATAAGTGGCCTGAAGTCGACGTTAGACACCATCATCATAAGACGGGTCTTAGAGACTCGGGACCAGCTTGGTAGTTACTCCATGACACTTCTTGGAACGTGCTACAACTTTCAAACTTGACTAGTGACGAGTCTGAATCAGTCATCTATCTGCAAAGACCCAAACATCAGCTGGAGCAGAACAGACAAACTTATTGGCAGCTAAGTAGAAACATAAAAGCTGCCAAGATAACTATCTAATTGTTAACGCCATAACATCACCCAGTGATGATAACTTTTTCTATAATGAATTATTAATTTTTATAACTGTTAAAACATAATTAATTATTAAATTTGTAACTTGTATAACGACAAATCTAAAGTTGATTTAATCATTTTGAATGTACTACATCCGTATGTCTCAGACAATTTCTTAAATACACTTAAACAGAGCTATACAATAAGAGGAATCTCGCTGAATTAACTCAGCTGGGGGCTTGAACGAGCTAACGAATTATAAGAAAACCTTATCCTTCACAAAAGTTGAGGCAGATACTAGAGTTAACATTTGCTCAGCTTTATGCAGCATTGTTCTCGCTGTCTGAATATCTTGTGTAATTCCCTTGAGGTATGTGGTAAAGTGGGATATATAAATATTTATAGGGGACTTAGTGTACTGACTGAGATCAGCTGTGAAGGTATCTATATCTAATAAGGGTAGTGTATTATAGATGACCTTACTTGCTACCACATATTTATACCTCAGTCAGAATTATTCTTGAATATAGTGATGACTACGTTGAATGTCTAGGGTATGTATATGATGAAGTGTAAGTCACAACAACAACAGACAGATAAACAAGTCAATTTATTCCACCACACTTGACAACACTGTGACACTCACACACATGTAACATTCTATAAGACTATCTTGGATGAGTCACTGGTAAATTTTCAAATATCAATATGTATTAAGCACTTTTCATTAATATATATGTGTCCTGATTCAAATACAAAGTGAACCAGGAATCACAATCAATTTTAATTACAAGTTATATGTACAGAATTTATCAATATGAATCTTGTAGTGACATATTTTATTAATCTTATCCTATGTGTGTCAGTTGTGTAGTGGTAATATGAGGTAATACTGGTGTTGTTTTTTTCAAGCTATGTTGGTATTTGTCATCATGACTCCAAGTGTTTATTTCTGTTGGAACTAGTATTGGAGATGTTCTCAGTTCCGTTCATTAAAACAATTAATTCCCCTCTTAATTTTATACAATGTTAGTTTAGGATGGGGATACATAATGTTGAGCTCAGCTGGCCACATAGGCTTAACTTTCGTGATGGCGGCAGGAAAAGACTCCTCTGCTCGATTGCTCCCCTGTGTTCTGGAGACACCTCACTGTTTGCTATATGGACCAAGGAGTATGCTGTCCGCCTCTGGATTCAGCAAAGCTCTGACCAGGTACTGCTCAATAGCTTTAGGACCACAGTCCCTGAAACAAGAAGGTTGTACCTCCTACTTCAGAACTAATTTATACTCTATTTCTACACTGAGCACAATACATAACAAACACTGAGTTCAGAGCGGTAGGCCAACTGCTATCTTCATCTGAAACAATTTTCACCAGTATATTCCTCCCTAATGGTTACTACGCCTCTGCAATTCCAGCATTATTTCTTTCTAGTCAATAAAATAGGTGTCAGTGTACTGTTTGGCAATTCCATGTAGTTTTACTTTCCTCCGACACCTTCTGTTCAGGCTGGAGCATTATATAGGCTTTACCTCATGTTCGCTACTGAACCACACATATATACAGACATAAATTATCAATTTACATTCAATTTTCATTAAAAGATGTCAAATATTTCAAGCTTACCACAATTCATGGAAATAACACAGAATTACGTTGACCGGCAATGAATATAGCACAATTTCGATCTGCCGATGTCCCAGGCTTTTATTTTGCAAAATATGCACTGGTGCTCAACGCACTGATTCTGTAGTAAGTTTATTTGCAAATGTGGTGTTGACCTGACGCCTCTAATTGACTATATTGGCAGGTCTAACCAATCATGCCATGTTTACACAGCTTTTCAAAAAAGTACTCCTATTCACGTTTCCCCTAACAACAAAGAAGTAGTATTTATAGTCCGACTAATCGTGTTTAGCCTTACATTTATTTTCCGCCAATCAAATAGGAGGTAACATGTCAGCCTATTTCCCGTACAATGGTGGGGTGAAAATCTGCCACTGAGCGATTCTGAATTTGGTGTTGTCTGACACCCTCACTATTTTCTTTTGGCTATAATTTGTTAATTCCTAGACTATTTGCGTAACTTTTAACATATTATTTGTCAGCAAGTCCTAAGGAACCCAAATATATATATTTAATGGAGCCAATATGCATTTTCTTCTAGGATAGTCGTGCTGTTACTACCTCCTCACTTCCAAACTTTAGGGTGTCTGGGTACTGTCATGTTTTCGTAAACGTATAAATGTCCCTAATAAGAATTTTGTAAGTTTTTTAACTCTGGTATAATGTCTGTGCCTTACCCTGCAATTGTGTATTTCATGTGTCCTGCTTTCCTCCCTTCTTTCTATCTTTAGTCCATCTGTCTTTCGTTTTAGGTAACGTAGTGTATAAAAAGACATGAATGGAATTTTAAATCTAGGTCAACCTGCGTATCTCAAGGTTTTTCTTAGAAATGCAGCACATGTTTTATCGTAGAAGGCGGGTATTGAAGCAGTAGGCTTTACTATCAACGTGAAACGTTACAATTTGCAGACGCAGGAGAAAACAAGGGGGATTTCGAGTACAGTCATTGTGACAGCACTGTTCTTTACCATTCTTCTTTCCTTTTATTAAATTTATTTGTTAGGCTTTACATTTACGTTTTAATTTATATATGTGGATTAGAATTTCTCACGACAAGGTAGAAGCTTCATTATCCTTCTATCTACAACTCTGCCAAGAGGAATCTTGTGCTAAGGTAGACACCTTTGAAGACCCACATCAGTTACTCTTGAGTTTTGGCCACTGTTGGACCACTACTGCAGAGCTAACGAGAGGCAACCCGTGACAGATGTACCGAATCATCTCCTTGGATCTACCGATATATCAAAATCGACCGTCTGCCAACCCCTGATATCCTTGTCGTGCATATGTAAGTATTACAACTATCTGTGAACGGTTGTGATCACTCATTGTTTTATTTTTAATTTTCTCATATTCCTCTTAGTAATGATAGTAGTTGTAATAGTGGCCCCCTTAAGTCATAACTGACTATGGGACTGCACCCATGAGGTGATAGCTGTCAGCTGCTTTTTTTTTAATGATGTTCCTTTTGGCGTGTTCTGTTCTCTTCTGCTTGTTGTGAGAGCTACTTGTCGCTTAATCTGAGGTGGCGCCGTAAGCTGCATCGTCACTTGATGCGATTGGTTGCTGGATTTATGTCCAGTGCCTTCATGTCTCTCTCACTCACATCCTTGACCTTCAGCTGCGGTCGAACAACTGTTTTGTGCCATCTGCCAGTTGTCCGCAGAAAATATCTTTGGGGTATGCGACCATTTTCCATGCGGCGGACATGGTCAAGCCAGCGTAGTCTGCACTGTCTAGGAAGCATATACATGTATAGAAGGCCAGTACTCTTTGTCCTTCCACGAAATACAGAGGATGTTAATGATACTGTATCAAATAATATTAGCTGTTTGACCTTTCCTTTATTAAAACTTAACTTCCTGAAGTTATTAGGAAATGTTTTAAATAACTGATACACATTTTCAGTTCATAATTGAATATAGGTCACTGTCACGGTATGTTTTATGACAACTGAAACAGGCGTTTGCTTCACTGGGAGCATAGCTGACATCTGGTTATTAACAGCTCAGAGCAGTGGTTTTAGCTTCATCGGAGCATGTTCGATCAGGTGGGATTTTTTTAGACAGCAAACGGCTCCGTGGTCGACCCAGCCTCATAAATTGGGTAGCAGAGCAACTCTGGGTAGGCTTGACGATCTCCAGCTATTTTGTCAGGTTTTGTTTTTCTTGAGTCGAATTTAGTTGGTGTTAGCACGCAGTTGTCAAGTTTGTTTAGATATGAGCTATTTGACTTTGCCTCTAAGGCGTGCTTATTGTAGCCCTGTTGTAAGGCCTCGTAGTGCTGTTAGAAAGTTTTTGATAATGTTCACTCAAGTCGCGTCTTGGCAATGTTGTCATCTTTAATAAAGCATGGACTGGAATGAACTGTGTTCTTCCCTCATTAGGTGTGACATCAATTGTTTGTGCCTCTAGATCAGCGTTGTCCAACTGCAGTCCCGCGGGCCAAATTTGGCCCGCGTAAAATTGTTTCGTGGCCCGCGCTCATACAAAAAAATATTTCTTTAATTATAAGGTATAATTAATACTTTTGAGATTAGACTAAAACATGTCTAGTGAAAAGCAATGTTTTACTGCCTGCAGTCAGCATCCGAAAGCGTTCGGTGATTGACATTGATATCGAGACTCGTTACAGAAAATCCGTACCCCACCTTCCCAAACTTCTATTAGGAAGTTAAGAATAAAACTTAAATTATTTCAACAGAAATTCCATGCTCATTGTATTTTTTATTGTATTGTATTTTTAATTTCGCACTCTTCGATTTTCATCCATTTTTTTACTGAGCTTTTATTTTAAATAATGTTTTATCGTGAATGAGCCTCGGACTTTACATTTTTGGTTTATGTGGCTCTCGGGGTAGAATAAGTTGGACCACTCTGCTCTAGATAGTTACAAGTCGATATTAAATACACCTGTCTTGTTACATCTACACATGCAATAAGATCGTCACAGTCATAATTCATTTCACCTTCCCTGGTGAGATGCATTTTAAAGATGATGGGATGATATCTGGACACCAGATTAACAGGTGTCAATACAAGAAAGAGAGCACGACAAAGGGCAAGACGTAGGATGCTACAGAGGGCATGATAACATATAAGAAAGAGGACAAAAGAGAGGGCAAGATAAAAGGCAAGAGAGAGGGACAAGAAAAAACAGAAGAGAGAGGACAAGAAAAATGGACATGAACGCGGACAGTAGAAAGGGCAAGAATAATTTCAAGAGAAAAGGATAAGAGTGAGGTTAAGAAAAAAAAAAATAAAAAGAAAGAAAACACAGCAAGAAAGAAGATAAGAAAGATTGAAAGAAAAAATACAAGAAAGATAGCAAGAAAACAAATGACAAGAATGAGGGCAAGAGGAAAGACAAGAATGAGGGGCAAGATAAAATACAAGACAGAGTGCAAGAGAAAAGATAAGAAAGAGTGCAAGAAAAAAGGGATAAGAATGAGGACAAAAGAAAATACAAGACAGAGGGCAAGAGAACAGATAAAAAAGACGGAAAGAAAAAAAAGGACTAGAATAAAGGCAAGAGTAAATACAAGAAAGATAGAAATAGAAAATATAAGAAAGAGGGCAAGAGAAAATACGAGAAAGAGGATATTACAAGAAAGAAAAGAAGAGAAAGGGCAAGGAAGAGGGCATGAGAAAATACAAGAAACTGGCCAAGCAACAAACAAAAAAACAAGAAAGAGGAGAAGAGAAAAGATGAGAAAGAGAACAATAAAAGGAAAGGAGACAAGAGAAAGGATAAAAGAAAAGATAAAACACAAGACAAGAGAAAGGGCAAGCAAGAAGGCAAGCTGAAAAACAAAGAAGAGGGAAAGAAAATCTTCTTCCTCGTTCATCCTAAAAAGGACGTTGGTTGCGTTGTGTCGGTTTACAGCGAAGCTGCGATATTTGCGCCTTTCGGCCGACACATCCGACTTCAGCACGGCATTTTTGGGGACCGGGTTTGCCTTCCCTCTTCCTACTCTCTCAGCCAGACTGCAGTGATGCAGCCTGTTTCCAGGACCACCACTTGGAGGTGGAGTAGGGTCTTGGTCAGCTCTGGTTCGCTGACGCAAGCAGTCAAGCTATGGGTCGCTGACTGCATTTATCACTGTTGCTGCGTCTTCGGTCCCGGAAAGAAAATACCCTAAGGACTAGAAAGAGGGCAGGAGAAAGTACAAGAAAGAGTGCAAGATAAAACGGACAAAAAAGAGGAGAAGAGAAACGATAAGAAAGAAAACATGAAAAGTGAAAGAGAAGAAGGAGGGGAAGAGAACGGACAAGAGACAGTGCAAGAAAAAAGACAAGAAAGAGGAGAGTTCACGTTGTAACAAAGGGTCGGATGAAGAGTACTCACTTTGTACAGAAGGTTAAGCCAAAAAAAAATGTCCTCTCAAAGATTTCCATTACCGGCAGGGCAAATGTACTCACCTTGTATAGCGAGGTAACAAATAAATTGCTTCTCAAAAGATTCACATTATGAACGAGAAGAGTAAACAAATAAATTAACCAAAATGACGTCCGGGGGCACATAATTATTGCAACATTAACGTCTACGAATTAATCTTGTTGTGAGAGTCTTGGGCCCTATTAGGGTTTACAAATGTCCGGAAAACAGAGTGCCCGCTATATAAGGATAATTGTTATCCTAAGGGATGTATAAAATGCAAGACCACAATGAAGTCAACCCAGTGTGTGGGTGGATGAAGTGTAACTCAACAGCAGAACCAGATACTCATGTTGTTTTTACCTGCTGGGTAGACTGGAACACGACGCGGCCTGGTTTTCTTCTTCTTCTTCTTCTTCTTCTTCGTCCACTCTCAGACGTCTACTTGAATAATTTCAAAGAATACCGTGGTCAGCTTCATGCTATATGCATCACCATAGAGTTTTTCCAAGAATTGCATTTGATGACAGCCATACATGCTTTCTCTGTTGCTCATACGTTGTGAATATTTGAAGCAAATGTTCAGCGGTCATTTTATCAGTGTCACATTTGCAGTCATCGGTAGTTCCTATCTTTAGCTTGTTAAATAGATAGTTTCCCAATCTGTTGTGGCCTGTGCAGAGCCTGAAAATTATCATTTGTTCACTTCTGCTGAGCTGGTAATATGCATCATTTCGTGTGTGGCCTGCATGCTCTCCATCCTATTTGTTTCTGTATCTGCTTCTGATAAAACGCTTTGCTTCTTCAAAAGTTATGCTTGTATCAGACAGAGGTAGCTTTCCACATTCCTTTGCCAATCTATCAGCCTCTTCATTACCAGAGATGCTACAATGAAATGGGATCCATTGTATCACGAATCTTTTGAATCGTTGATATAGTATGCGGATCACTGCTCTTAGGTCATCCAGGTCTGCATTATTCTGGCTCTTCGGCATTGCAACGAAGAAAGCAGCTTGTCTCTCGGTGCTTTCCTCTGTCATAAGAACCTCTGCTGCAGTTTTCAAGGCATCTGCCTGAAGCTGGTTCCTTAGCTTCGAGAAGAAAGCGCTGTGACTAATGTTCCTTCTAAAATTAAGCACCATGTGTGCTTGAAAATTTTAAGTTGTGCAATGTTTTTTCCTGTGACAACATATGTGTGCGAACTAAATTGAGTATATGTTCCTCTTCTTCTTCGCATATTCGCAGACGTCTACTTGAATGTTTTCAAAGAAAGCAGTAGTTAGCCTGAGGCTATTTGCATCTCCGTAGAGCTTTTCCACAAATGGTACTGTGTCGGCCATATGCGCTTTCTCTGTTCCAGATATGTTGGGCATCTTTGAAGCAGATGTTCAGCAGTCATTTTATCAGTGCCACGGTTACACTCATCGGTAGTTCCTATCTTTAACTTGTTAAATAGATGGTTCCCAATCTGTTGTGACCCGTGCAGAGTCTGAAAATTACCACATGTTCTCATCTGTTAAGCTTGCAGTATGCATCATTTTGAGTGTATGTAAAACTGTGGTTGTTTTATTCAGTTCAATACCCTTTGGCTCCCCAAGGACCATAGGTATTCAACAAACTCATGGTAGGCCCTCCTATCGCATGCTATCAGCTCAGGTGATATGGAGCTGTGACGACTGGCTCAGTCTTCTCTTCATTTAATTAATGGGACACCATTTTTCTTTATCTTCTATTGTTGATCGTAAGCCGGTAAAAATACGCGGCTAATTCTCTTCTCGTTTTTCCATATTCTCCCAGCGTCAGGCACTATTTTTAGATTAACGACGTCATTCGGAAACCTAACCTCAGTAGACCGAAACCGGTTAAAACCCGCCTAATGGCTCCAACAATTAATGAGGGCGAACTACTCTTAGACCCAGCTAAAACCAGTCTAAACCCAGTCTATGCAAACCCCCATGTGACTTTTAACGCTGTTGGATGGAGCGTCTAAAAGACGTCAGATCACGTGACCCAGCGGAAAAAGCGTGCTAAAAGATAGCGTCAGTCGATGCTGAAATCACTTGCATTCAGAAAGCCGAGGGGGCCAGACCTCAAAAGATCGCTGCAAATTCACGCGTCTAAATCGCTGTATTTT
>JAMPIV010000383.1:230000-240000 GCA_024509875.1 Oreohelix idahoensis
TGATGAACCAAGAAAAAAAAACAACAACAACAATAAACAAAAAGCTACAGAATTTCCTAAGTGGGTACTTGCGTCGAATCTTGCGACAAGATCACCAATGAGAAACTGCTGAAAAGAACCAAATAAGTGCTAGTGGAACAAGAGATGAGAAGATGACGCAGACGATGGATAAGACACACACTGAGGAAACCTGTTGACGATATTACAAGGCATTTCTTGTTCTGGAATCCCCATGATAAGAACAGTACAAGACGACGGACAAACAAACGGAGAAGAAAGCTTGAGACCGACGTGAAAGGAATAGGGAAAACATGGGGGGGAGGGCTTTAAGCAGATGGCACGGGACGGGAGGACTTGGGATAGGTATGTTGAGGACCTGTGTTCGTCAGGGAACCGAATTGTAATTTATGACTACGTATAAAAGGGATGTGATTGATTAAAAAGAAGTCTTAATCGATTAATAGAATTTCTTTAATCGATGATTAATCGATAATTTTTGAATAATTTATAAATTATTTTAAAAATGGGTGATTTCCTATTACTCGTGTTTTTTTGCTCCGCACAGAATATCTGTAGTTATGTGTTGTTTCGTCCAATTAGGGTTAGGGTTAGGATTAGTGTTAGGGTTGGGGTTAGCGTTAAGGTTAACCCCAACCGTAATCCTAACTGTAAATGCTACGAAACAACTTATAACTAAACATATTCTGTACGGAGCAAAAAAGCACGAGTAAAAGGAAATTGCCAAAATGAGTAATATTCTTTTTTAAAAAATTGCTAAGGACATTATTTATATTACTTGTTATAAGGCAACATCGTCCTGAAAATATAATGAAAATACTGAAACGTTGCAGTGAAACAATTTATTATTATTGACCATACTTGCCAAATTCTATATAACAAATCTCTAACATAGCAAGCGCACCCGTATTTAAGGAAACATAAACATTGATTTAAAAAAAACACACACAAATCTCCACAAGCCATCCAGTAGTCCTTTTCAGGACTAGGCCTTCTCAGGGCTGCCAGCGAACTAGCGAGGAAATACATTATTGAACAGGCCACCATAATACAGACATATAACGAGAAGATCCAGATAGTCAGCTAGCGGTCCTCTTCAGGACCAGTCCTTTTCAGGGCTAGCATCGAAGAGGTTAACACACAATATTCCCCAAATATAACCGAATGGTTGAACAGAGTGTCACAACAAAATAATTCACGCCAAAATAAAAATAGATAAAAATTGAATAATCGATTACAATTTGTTTTATCAATTAAAAAGTTAACCGAATAATCTATTAATCATTAAAGATCCAACCCCTAATTATATATATATATATATATATATATATATATATATATATATATATATATATATATATATATATATATTTATATATATATATATATATATATATATATATATATATATATATATATATATATATATATATATATATATATATATATATATATATATATATATATATATATATACATAAACTTATAAAGTTAGTTGAAATAAACTTTAACAATTTGTTTGGCTTTGCAGAGATTCGTTCATGCTTTCATTTATTCATTGATTACCCTTCACTTCTCCAAATCCTCCTGTTTTATGTCTTCAGCTCAAGGTCTGTCCACGTTTACCTCACCTTTTTCAGTTCTATCTTCCTTCTCTTCTCCATGTGTTTTTAGGCTTACCTCTACGCCACCTGTGTTGCGGATTCCAGAAGATAGTCTCCCTGGTAATGATGACAGCAGACATCTTCAATGTGTGTGTCCAATCCAACGCCAGAGGTTTAGTAAAAATATTTTAAACTAGTGTAAAAGCCCGTCATAAGACGGAAATTAAATTCAACAGCACCAATACCTAACGGCAATTTTACTTATTCAAAAGTATTTTTAAAAACCCACTGTACATCACCACAGTACACGAACCACGTAGCAGCAGCGAGGATCCCAATGTACGGGATCACACATTCTATACATATTTTTGTGCACACCGTCATTTGCGCACTTTTCTTTGACGAGTGTTACTATTTTCGGGAGAGTACATATAAGGGATACAATACAATTAATGTCTAACTTTCACCCAAAGTTGCATCCCCTAGCGTTAGTGACAGAAAAAGCTGGGATTTTATATATTTTGATGATTCTGTGATTTAAAAAAAATGGAAACACTGAATATAAATTTAAAAAATATCAAACATTAAAAAACCACGAGAAACCATTGTAAACATGTCATGCGCTCTATATTCACTTTGAGGACTCTATGTATGTATCGTTCTTATCAGGGCTGTGGAGTCGGGAGTCGTGGAGTCGGTCGTTTTTTTTTTAGTGGAGTCGGAGTCGGAAAAACTGTCCGGACTCCAAATCCGAATTCCATGCCATTGTCGTGGTTGAGTTAGAGTGTAGAGTATTTGTCGAGGTGGACAACAGTAGTGAAATCGACAAGGGATAGTGGACTGACAGAGTTATAGATTACACACACAGAAAGGTGTAAATAGGAGATGGACTTGAGACAACCTGGAAGAAGATTTACCAAAATGATCTCTCTCTCCAAGCCTCAACTCACTTATGTCTGTCTAAGCACCTCCTGCTCTCTCTCTTTTCTCTTATCATACATAGAGATTATAGTAAAGAGCTAAAATACAAATATGGATGGAAAGGTCGTGAACAGCGCATTAATAAATGTGTAAAATTTATTAAAGAAGAAAAGCATGAAAATAATGCATATCATCACAACAATATAAAATTACATCAATAATCAATCAAATATGCAAATACTCCAACAACCACACACACAGATCACCGACATGAACCTGTAGAACACAAAGAGATAAATAATCGAGTGACAGTCCTTCGGTTTTCGGGGACCAGCTGAAGTAACTCCAGTAAGTGGTGTTTTCGTATATATCCTCCATCGGTGATGGAATTAACCTGAATAACATCACTGTATAGGCGCTATCGTTGGTGACCCCCCCTACTGGCGCGAGTTGGGCTGGGGGACGCTGTTTATCTCCTGCTGACCAACTGATTGAACTGGGCGACAGCCTGTCCGCTTTTCGGGGACCAAATGTACTAGCTCCAGGAAGTGAATTACTTGTAGATCCTTCGTGAGAGACTAGCCTACAAAACTTTCTTTGTTGGTGCTAAACGTTGGTGACTCCCCTTATAGCGTGAGTGGGGCTGGAACTCTGTCCATAGATGGCTGCTCATACGTGCGAGGTTTTAAGTATCCAGGAAATACACCAGAAGAAGTCACTTGAGGACAAAGAGACCCAGGCACGCTTATCCGGCGCAAGGCTCCGCTTGGCTGTAAATCCTGTTTAATCTGGTTTGGCTGTGGTTTGCTGAGTGCCCCGTTTAGGCACAAAAAAGGCGGGTGATATGGAATTCTGCTATAGGCATGCTGAGCGGGTTTGATATTCTGGAAGCCGCAATGCTCTGGCTGGTAATCCAATAGGCGAGTAGAGAACTACTACTGCGTTTGGCGATTCCAGATTTTGCGTTGGCTCCGTTGCACTGCGTGAGCTTAACTTGGCGTTGACAAAAAGGGGTTTTGATTCAGGAACGGGGTTGACGATTCGTTTCTAGATGTATACAGAAACCCTCTAGATCGAAGAGTATATGACTTTCTTCGCCTGACTGAAGTCTGCTCTAGCGATTCGGTCTTCCTGAAACTGAGACCCAAAAAGAGACACCCTTTTACATCAAGCAAATAATAAATCACACTAACTTTATACAGAAAGTTTCGCTCCACTATGGGATTAAATTTATTGTAGTTATTGCTATGATAGTTTAGGGCTGTCTTTAACCATGTCTCCTGTTCCTTAAAAATATCAATTATCAACACGCGCCCGCATAGGCTTAATATCTTTTGCACCCACAGGTACCTATCAGTAAATGTTCTGACATCAAAAATCTACTCCTCTTCTCCCAATCTCAACATACAGGAAACCTAACCTGTAGTTACAGTTAAATGAATATGCTTATTCATCTTACAACATTAAATGAATTTACATAAACAGATTACAGCATTTGACATTACACCAATAAATCGTATGTCCCCTTTGGAAAATATATTATCATTCCACAAAATGAGTACAAAGAAAATGCAATGTTCTTGCTATAATAATACAGTTGTGGCTAGATCATAAGATATAATTATATCTATGGCTGGTGGCTGCTTTCAGTGAAAGTTATAGACTAGTGCCTAGCCACACAAGTAAGCATAAAATGATCCTCCCTTGCCACTAGAAATATCTATCAGAAGGATAAGTGACTATCTCCCATAATCCAGAGTTATTACCTGCATCTCACTATTCAGTTTTAAAGTGAACAATCCACACCTGACATTATCTTACAGAAATGACAGTTAATTTTGCTGACTCTTAACCCAATGGTAAGCATTCGTGGACTGATTCTACGCCTAATATCTGTTATTGTAAGTTTAACATTTAACCCATGATAAACCGTAACAGTTTAAGCACTACTTAATAGGCCGTAGACAGCGCTACCTTATCACTGAATAAATAATTACTAGGAGAAGTCCTCAGAAATAAATTCACTTCCCTAACAGATATATATAAAAGCTAACATGAATCTAATATTATAATTATAAGATATGTCAACTCACCCCGAAAAATGACTAGAACATAGGCAAACACATTCTAGTACTGTGTTAAAGTTTGCCTTATCTCATGATGGTCATCTACGGGCCAGGAAAATTTACGAATGTCTTTGCCTATTAAAACCAGTCTACTCTTATAGATCACAAGGGACGCTCCCCCCGGACACCTGGCGTGCATATTTCTACAGAAGTTCGGCGAAAGACGTAATCTAGAGTAAGACAAAAGAAATCGTGCGAAAGTTCCCCAGGTAGAGAAATGCATAACATTATGCTCTATCTTGTCTAAGGGGCGAAAACCCAAAGACTGACCGCGATTGTTATCTTCCCCTGAAACAGATCACACTCGTTACCCAGGCCTCAAAGGGTACCAGCCGCTCGTCATCAAACGTTTTAAAGCGACCAGAGAAATTCCCCTGTTGGGACCACAGAGGGTACCCGCCGCTAACGAACCGTTTCTTTCACAGAAACCGTCTTTGGCTCGTTCTAACACTTAAAGCGGACCCGAGAAATGTTTCTCTGGTCGAACGTACCACAGGTGCGTTTAGATAACATTACGTCTAGCGTTAGCTGACCGCAGCTGGCCAGCGTAAACAACCTCGGGTGGGGTTTGAGAGGGTGAGAAAGTTTGGCCACAAAGGTAGAAAAGGAAAGAAAAAGAAATTACAAAATGTCCAGGAAAACAGAACATTTAAAGGAGTAATCAAATTATGGACAAGATGGTAAAATAAATTATCTTTCACGTGACAAGTGCCCCCCCCCCCCCCTCCCATCCCCCCTTTAAAGTTCGAGGAATACGGACAAAAATGACAGTAATTTATCTTTTCCATCGTCTTTAGTTACCTGTCATTGGAACATCCTATACTCATAAAACCAAATACGTTTCCAATTTCTGTCTGTCTGTATGACTAGCTCCGAGTTCATTTCTTTTCTTCCCTCTGTCTAATAGACGTTCAGCGAATGGGATTTTGCGAGGCCACTGAACACTGACATAATCTGTTTCCGTGTGAACATGACCTTCCTTCCCCAATTTGCTTTGTCTGTCCATGGTCCGGAAAATTATCCGCACCTGTTGTGAGTTTCGGCCCCGCCTGAACTCACTGGCCACTGCATAGGTAATCCGCCTGTTATGTGCAGTGTAATCGTTGCTGGACTCGGGCTGTTTAATTTCCGTTATGGGTTTACCTGTCGCGGACTTGAATAACCCTCGATAGCTGCAGTTTGTCGGGGTTTTCCGCGCGCGTGTAACCCTAGTTGGCAAATACAGCCGGTCGTTGGCCGAAGAAATGCTAGCATTTTTCTTCTGCCTCTCCACACCTACTCCGCTGTTTCGGCGGGAGCATTGATCAATCTTCAGACCTGTGCCGTCTAAAGGCGGGTCTGGAGCTTTCCTTGCCTTGCCAGTCACAACTCTGGCTTGGTCAACGGAAATGATCAAGTTGTTCTGTAATGGCCTGGCGGAGGCGACTACTTTGCTGTCCATCAGTGGGGTTGAGACCACTGGTATAATGCGATTTGAATGAGAAAACTCTGCTGCCTGAAGCAAAGAGTAATCGATCGCATTTTGGGGTTCTACTAAATCATAACAGATCTCCGTAGCTTCTATCCGTGAAGACAGATAGGTAATATCTGCGAGTTGCAGAGTTTGTTGAGTCGCTTTCCCATTAATAGCATGACGTGAGCCAAGGCTCTCAACAATGGCTCCTTGTACAGTAGTAAGGCAGCTTTTCTCACTGTCTTCTGCCCTGAGAAGTGTGAGAGACTCAAATGGAATACCAGGGATCCCTTCGCCTGGAACCCTGTGTCCACCATAAACGTCAACTTTGCCCTCCCCTGAGGAAGTTACTGGCGTCAGTTGAACTTTGTCCTGCAATGCGAGATCCACTTCCTGGTTGACAGGCCCCGCAGACTGCATGCAAAAGACTGGACGGTTTGAGATCCCGTTTGATCGCGAAGTGCCCGAGAGAAAACTCTCGGTGTGTTTTTCCAAAGTTCTTTGGAACGGTTTGGAAAGTTTAACCCTTTTAGCAGGCGACTTATTCTTGCACCTTTTAAGCTCAGGGTGATAAGAGGAGCGGCGCCTCCTTTCTACGATCGTTGAGTTGGAGGGATACGCCTCTGCATATGGTTTTTCGCTGTCCGGCCGGGAATCTTGCGAAATATAACGTGATAGGGTGTGGCTCCCTTTTCTCGACGTCACGTGTCGGTTAGGTGCTGCTCGGTCTGGAGCGTGAGAGGCTCGGGGTTCGCCGCTTGCCAGACGGGAACAATCCGTATTACAATGCTTGTTAGCACCTGTCTCACCTTTGTGCAGTTTCCATGCCTGGGAACGTTGCGTAATTTTTCCCTTTAGGTCTGCTGTCCCGACGTAAATTCTTTCCTTGTTTGGGCTTCGGATCCAAGTCCAAAGGAAAGTCAATTTTCTGGAGTTGGGGTTCGGTTTTAGCAGGCAAGTTTTCTTTCATGGGCGCAAGGTTTGCAGGGACGTTGACCGTTAAGGGCACAGTAGAAGGGGAAGTAGAGTGACTACATTTAGTATCTGTTTCCACCCTCCGAATTTGGCTATCCAGTTCATTCATTCTGATTTGGTGTAGCCTGCTCCTTTCTTGGCTTTCTCTGTCCCTTTCTTGGCGCTCTATTTCCCATTGCGTGTCCCGTTCTTGTTGCTCCATTTCCAATTTCTTGTCCCGTTCTTGTCTTTGCTTTTCCCTTTGCTTCTCATCTTCTATCACTTCTTCTACATACTGTCGGGTGAATGCTTCACTCTCCCCAGTTTGTTTACAGGACCATGCCAAGATTAAACGGCTGTCAAACCAATTGTCTACCTCGTATTGATCTGCAGGCTTACTGCAAATTCTAGAAAGGGCTGGATTTCGCTATCCTTGTACTCCATGTACTTAGCTACCTCGAGGGCAATCCTATGCACTTTATCTAGATCGGCCATTATATCAGGGTGAGCAAACACTATAGAAGAATAGAACCTAGAGTTCTTAGTTACCTAGTTCACTAGGTGCTGATTAACTTAATAATCAATAAAATCTAGGCTAGCCAGGGAACTTTAAAAAACAAGAAAATTTGTAGCTACTCTGATCGACAAGCAAACCCCCCAAAAAACTCCAAAAAATGTAAGTGATGTAAACTTATTACTATCACTTCACCCCAGTTCTGTCAGTACTAAGCTATTGAGAGGATTGGTTACTATCCTCCGAATGAACACCCTCCCTTGGTACAAATGCAAGCTAGTAACTGACTATCTGTAGCTTCTTATCTCAGATTAAAGAGCTACTCCTGAAAAAAATATTAACCCTTAAAAAAAAAATTTTCTGACTTTTTCAACAATAGTCGTCAGATTTGTCAACCAAAAACTCAGCAGTGATACCATCAACCTTTACCAGCTGTCTCATGTGTAGCATGAACAATAAATGTAACTTAATATTTATGATTGCTGTGGAGAAAAAACGCTGTTCCGACTTCCACCCAAAAGAAATAGTTCGATATGTCTAGGGGAAAGAAATTCCTATAATCTGCCGAACACTAAACTCTAAGAATCAGAATAGAATCTTGTGAGAGATTCATCCTCGGATCGAGCACATATTTAAATGTCGTACTAGATGGGTTCTAGAATCTCGGACGAGCCAAACCATTTGTCGTGGTTGAGTTAGAGTGTAGAGTATTTGTCGAGGTGGACAACAGTAGTGAAATCGACAAGGGATAGTGGACTGACAGAGTTATAGATTACACACACAGAAAGGTGTAAATAGGAGATGGACTTGAGACAACCTGGAAGAAGATTTACCAAAATGATTTCTCTCTCCAAGCCTCAACTCACTTATGTCTGTCTAAGCACCTCCTGCTCTCTCTCTCTTTTCTCTTATCATACATAGAGATTATAGTAAAGAGCTAAAATACAAATATGGATGGAAAGGTCGTGAACAGCGCATTAATAAATGTGTAAAATTTATTACAGAAGAAAAGCATGAAAATAATGCATATCATCACAACAATATAAAATTACATCAATAATCAATCAAATATGCAAATACTCCAACAACCACACACACAGATCACCGACATGAACCTGTAGAACACAAAGAGATAAATAATCGAGTGACAGTCCTTCGGTTTTCGGGGACCAGCTGAAGTAACTCCAGTAAGTGGTGTTTTCGTATATATCCTCCATCGGTGATGGAATTAACCTGAATAACATCACTGTATAGGCGCTATCGTTGGTGACCCCCCCCTACTGGCGCGAGTTGGGCTGGGGGACGCTGTTTATCTCCTGCTGACCAACTGATTGAACTGGGCGACAGCCTGTCCGCTTTTCGGGGACCAAATGTACTAGCTCCAGGAAGTGAATTACTTGTAGATCCTTCGTGAGGGACTAGCCTACAAAACTTTCTTTGTTGGTGCTAAACGTTGGTGACTCCCCTTATAGCGTGAGTGGGGCTGGAACTCTGTCCATAGATGGCTGCTCATACGTGCGAGGTTTTAAGTATCCAGGAAATACACCAGAAGAAGTCACTTGAGGACAAAGAGACCCAGGCGCGCTTATCCGGCGCAAGGCTCCGCTTGGCTGTAAATCCTGTTTAAACTGGTTTGGCTGTGGTTGCTGAGTGCCCCGTTTAGGCACAAAAAAGGCGGGTGATATGGAATTCTGCTATAGGCATGCTGAGCGGGTTTGATATTCTGGAAGCTGCAATGCTCTGGCTGGTAATCCAATAGGCGAGTAGAGAACTACTACTGCGTTTGGCGATTCCAGATTTTGCGTTGGCTCCGTTGCACTGCGTGAGCTTAACTTGGCGTTGACAAAAAAGGGGTTTTGATTCAGGAACGGGGTTGACGATTCGTTGCTAGATGTATACAGAAACCCTCTAGATCGAAGAGTATATGACTTTCTTCGCCTGACTGAAGTCTGCTCTAGCGATTCGGTCTTCCTGAAACTGAGACCCAAAAAGAGACACCCTTTTACATCAAGCAAATAATAAATCACACTAACTTTATACAGAAAGTTTCGCTCCACTATGGGATTAAATTTATTGTAGTTATTGCTATGATAGTTTAGGGCTGTCTTTAACCATGTCTCCTGTTCCTTAAAAATATCAATTATCAACACGCGCCCGCATAGGCTTAATATCTTTTGCACCCCCAGGTACCTATCAGTAAATGTTCTGACATCAAAAATCTACTCCTCTTCTCCCAATCTCAACATACAGGAAACCTAACCTGTAGTTACAGTTAAATGAATATGCTTATTCATCTTACAACATTAAATGAATTTACATAAACAGATTACAGCATTTGACATTACACCAATAAATCGTATGTCCCCTTTGGAAAATATATTATCATTCCACAAAATGAGTACAAAGAAAA